>JAJOOH010021817.1:0-42666 GCA_029582605.1 Solanum gracilifrons | reverse complement strand
TATAACCAAAGGGGGGGGGGGGGGGAATCTATATGTCAACTCCATTATAGGAGGGTAAATAAGTAGCAGTACGAAGAACAGAGCCATGACCTCGAATCACGGGTGAAACCTCATGTTAAGTTACCACGGCAGCGTAAAGCTTTCAAATAAGTCATCCAAGGATTTATGCATCTTAAATTCATGGTAAACTCTTCGTAACCATCTTCTATATCCTCTAACCATCTTACAATGACAAGAAAACTTAACTAAAGCCGTATGTATTACCGAACGAGCCCGAACGGTGGCCGGAAATGTAGAAAGTTAGGATCATACTAGAATTATGGGTGTTAAGGCCCCACAGTTGAGTCACTACCTAGCTAAGGCTCATCTCTACTAGACCAAGTGTGCTATATAAGTCTACAAGGACCTACACCGCTCAAAGTCATACCGGGGCGGAAATAATATAATCTATCGACTCTGAATAATCGTGAGTCTATGGCATCACTAGTCTAAGTCTAGACTAAGGCCAAAAATGTTCCAATATTACTCATAAGTCAAAACAAGGCCAAAAAAGGAAGGAAGGATGATCAAATATAACATTTCAAGTACCCGCTGAACCCGTAAACAGCCTAAATATGAATTTTATTGAACATATCATGCTAATCTAGTCTCCCCCAATATTCATGCAAATCCACATACGCTCACACATTCAAACTCCATCTAAAAGAAAAGGGATGTCGTAGCCTACCTATAGGCGGAACATGCGTGATCCAAACTACTCCACCGGAGATTTTCCCTTTTGAACGGCCTCAGAGTGCTGCCATTCTATGAAAAACAGAATCACAACGTCGTTGCAGACACAAAATTCCCAAGAAACGGAGGGGGAACAATTTTTGGGTCAAAAATGGGGAAAGTGGGACCCGCTCTGGAAATTCAAGAATTAACCCCAAAAATAGGTTCTAAATAGCCCCCCGAACTTGTGTTCCAAATTGGAACGCTATTCGGGGATCGGAACACTCCCAACACGAACATGCAGCTAAAACATAATTTATACCTCCAACAAAGCTTCAAATACAAATTACAACCTCTCCAATGCGTTCTCCTCAAAAAACCACTCAAGATAGCACCAAGAATTACGATATCGGACCTAAAATAACTGAGATATCAAGTCTAAAAAATTCCAATAATCAAGCTCACAAAATGGGTCATGGGAACAGGTAATTCACGAAACTTACCTCAAATAGAGACCCGAAATCAGTTTCCAAGATCAACAACCCAGTCATTGAGACAAACCCCACAAGATGGACCTTCGAATCACTAAAATCGGACTTCAAATGAGAGAGTTATGAAGGTTTGAAGTTGAGAAATGAGGCTGAAATGGCCTGTACTAGCTATATATATATTAGCTGCAAAGCTGATATTATTTATGCCAACTTTAAAATCTCCGATGGGGTACTCGTAATTCGTTCAGAATTTGATAAAAATAAGATAGATATGCTACCCTAATAAATGTGACATTCCGAACTTAACGACGCAATCAAAATTTCCATCAGAGGTCATCTCGATAAAAGGTGGGTCCCACACCCAAAGGGCATTTTTAACCAAAATCCACCGAAGGGATCAGAATGGGTTCGGAGGCCTCAGGAGTCGAACAAAATGTCTTCCGAGATCTCACATAGCATTTTGAGGCTAACCGCGCTGTCAGAATTTTCATTCGGACATGTTTTCCAAGCGTGTTGACAAAAGTCAGCCGCTCGCCAATTTTCAAGGCTAAAACTCTAAAAATGGTTTAAACTCGCATCAAAAGCTTGGGGACTCAAGTCAACCACGCTTCTTGCCTAATTTAGCCATTCCAGAGTTGCTAGAACTATCTGAATTCTAGTTTGAGGATTTTTTCCTGATGAATTGACTAAATGTCACTTTTCAAGCTTCAAGGCCTTTAAAAAACGAGAAGCTGCACAAAATCCAAACGAACAACTAGGCGACCGAACTGTTAGTGCCATCAAGTCATAAATGACTTGGGGTCGTTGTAAGAAATATCTAACCGATGAAAAGAAGTCGAGAACACCGAAATGACCTGGAGGGTCATTTACAACTTCCACTACTCAAAGAACTTTCGTCCGCAAAAGTAAGGATAAGGACATACGTGAGGACTGAAATAAGCTGGGGAACTCCTCCCGCATCTCCTGCTTGGTCTCCTAGATAGCCTCCTAAATTGGACGGTGTCGCCACTAGACCTTAAATACAAGAATGGAACGAGAACAGAGCTGACAAACATCTTTAGCAAATATGGATGTCGGCTCCTCAACAAAGGTTAAGTTGTCATCCAACTCAACTAAATTGTACTGTAGCACATGAGACTCATCTGGAAAATACCGGCGTAGCATCGATACATGAAAAATTGGGTGTATTGCTGAAAATCCAGGAGGTAGGGCTAACTCATAGACAACATCACCAACCCTCCTCAGGATCTCAAAAGGCCCAATATATCTGGGGCAAAGCTTGTCCCGCATGCCAAACCTCATCACGCCCTTCAAGGGCGACACCCACAAGGACACCTGGTCACCAACACCAAAACACAAAGGACGACGCATGCGGTCAGCACAACTCTGGTGCCTACTCTGAGCTATTCTCAGCCTATTCTGGATCACCCGAACTCTCACCAAAACTTCCTGGAGTAAATCTGTACTGTACGACCTTGGCTATGAGGACTCAAACCAACCAACTGAAGTGCAACAACGCCTACCATATAGGCCCTTAAACGGGGCCATATGAATGCTCGGGTTGTAGCTGTAGTTGTACACAAACTCTTCCAACGGCAAAAACTGATCCTACTGACCCCCACACTCCAACACACAGGCCCACAACATGTCCTCCAAAACCTGAATAGTGCGCTCTGATTAACCATCGATATGTGGGTGGAAAGCAGTGCTGAGATTAACCTTTGTGCCCAACTCTCTCTAAAATGCTCTCCAAAAACTTGATGTAAACTGAGACCCTTAATTTAGTACGATGTACACCGGCACACAATGAAGATGAACTATCTCTTGAATATAAATATAGGCCAACTACTTTTTATTGAATGTATATCAAACTGGGAGGAAGTGAGAGTACTTGGTCAATCGATCAATGATGACCCAAATACTATCATTGCCCTTGGGAGTCCGAGTCAATCCCATAACGAAGCCCATGGTGAAACACTCCCATTTCCCTTGGGAATGGGTAATCTCTGAAACTCCCCACCAGACCTCTGATGCTCGACCTTCACCTGCTGGAAACTAAGTCAACGGGACACATACTCAACAATATCTCTCCTCATGTTGTCCCACCAGTAATGCTGCCTCAAGTCTTGATGCATCTTTGTTATGACTAGATGAATAGAGTATCTGGAATCATAGGCCTCTTGAAGATTCACCTGAATCAAGCCCCCAACTTTAGGAACACACAAACGACCGTCAAACTGGAGAACCCCATATGATCCTATAGTAGCCTTGCCACCATCACCCTGTAACATCCGTCTTTGAGGGTTGCCAATGACTCATCCTCGTAGTGTCTGTCATGGATCCGATCAAATATTGAAGACTGAGCCCCGATAAAGTTCAATACTCGCCTAGAGTCAAAAATATCTAATCTGATTATCATGTTAGTTAGAGACTGAATGTCTAAAGCCAGGAGCCGCTCCACGGTAGGCAAGTAAGCCAATCTGCCCATATTCCCTGCTATCCGGCTCAAGGCGTCCGCTAGTACATTCGCCTTGCCCAGATTGTAGAGAATAGAGAGGTCATAGTCTGCCAGAATTTCAATCCAGCGTTGCTGCCTAGAATTAAGCTCCCTCTGAATCATAATATACTGTAGATTGCGGTGGTTGGTGTAAATTTCACAGTGAACCTCACATAGGTAGTTCCTCCAAATCTTGACCGTGAATACTACTACCGCTAACTCTAGATTATGAATGGGGTAGTTGTGCTCGTGTGCTCTCAACTATCGGGAGGCATAAGAAATAGTCCGGCCCCGCTACATCAAAACACACCCTAGACCAACACCGGAAGCATCACAATATACGGTAAAACCCTGACTCTCAACTGGAAGAGTCAAGATAAGAGCAGTAGTAAGCAAATCCTTGAGCCTCCAAAAGTTGAACTCACACTTCTCAGACAACAGAGAAGGAACACCCTGGTGATTCAATCGAGTCAAAGGTGGAGCAATAGTGGAGAAACTCTTAACAAAACGCCTGTAGTATCCAGCTAGTCCAACGAAGCTCCTAACCTTAGTCACAGAAATGGACCTAGCCCAACCATGAATGTCCTTAATCTTCGTCGGATCCACCATAATACCATCCTTGGACACTACTTGCCCTAGAAATGCCAGAGACTCCAACCAAAACTTGCACTTTGAGAACTTGGCGTAAAGTCGCTGCTCTCTCAAAGTCCTGGGCACAATCCTCAGATGTGACCTACTCCGTGAGTATACAAAAATATCATCGATGAAAACTATAACGAGGGAGTCCAGATAGGGCCTAAATACATGGGTAATCAAATCCATGAAGGTAGTAGGGGAATTAATCAGCCCAAAGGACATCACTAGGAACTCATAATGGCATAACGAGTCCTAAATGCGGTCTTAGGGATATTCGTTGCCCTAATCCTCAGCTGACGCTATTCGGACCTCAAGTCGATCTTAGAAAACACAACAACACCTTGGAGCTGATCAAACAAATCATCAATGCGAGGCAGGGGGTAACGGTTCTACACCGTCACCTTGTTTAGTTGCCTGTAATCGATGCACATCCTGATAGACCACTCCTTCTTCATAACAAACAGTACAAGGGCACCCCAAGGAGATATACTGGGTGAAATAAATCCCTGATCCAGGAGACCTTAAAGCTGAATACCGAGCTTCTTAAGCTATACAGGGACGATCCAATAGGGTGGGATATATACAGGCTTAGTTTGCAGCTCCAGGTCTATAGCAAAGTCAATATCTCTCTTTGGGGCTAGGCCAGACAAGTCAGCAGGGAATACGCCTGAAACTCAAAAACCACCAGAACTGAGCAAATAGAGGGGGCCTCGCTTAATAGATCACGTATATAAGCAAAGTAAACTAAGCACCTCTAGCTACTAACCTCCGGGCACTAACATAAGAGATAATCCCAATCGATGTGCGACTAAAAGACCCCTGCCTTACCACGGGGGGTATGCCAGGAGTGGCTAAGGTAACAATCTTGACATAGCAATCAAAAACTGCTCGGTGAGGGGCTAACCAGTCCATGCCCAGAATCATGTCAAAATCCAACATATCATATAAAATAAGATCAGCCCAAGTGTCGCGCCCCTGAATAGTCACCAAACAAGATCTAAAGATCTGATCCACTACTAAAGAGCAACCTACTGTGGTCGAGAAGTGTAAAGGCGCTGCTAAGGGCTCAACGCTCATACTCAATCGAGAAGCGCAATTAATAGACACATAAGAATAAGAGTGAAACAAATTAGAGTCCCTACAACACATTTAGACATACGATGCACGAAAATGATACAAAACATAGAATTGCCCTAATGGCAGCATGTAGCCTCTCGAAGATAACTCACTGACGTCTTCACACCAATCTACTAGACTCTACTAAACGTTAGCTCTGTACAAGTGAGACAAATGAGACTGGGCTTTGATACCAACTTGTAACGACCCGATTCCTCGAGTCATGATGGCACCTACTATATCCTACCAGTAGGTAAGCCAACTCAAAACCCATAACAACTAGTAGCGGGTAAAGGGCAAAAACCAAGTGGCAGAAATAATAACAACAAAAAGGAATAAGACAAGCCAAAAGAATGCATACAGAAGAACTAAATCCCTCCCAGAATCTGGAAGGCACAAGTACAGAGCCATACTAAGAGTACATGTCCCAAAAGTGGACCAACATACAAAATAATACGCCACTATAAAGGACCTGTGTCAAGTAAAAAAGACGAGCCACAAAATATATGTACAGAAGGAGACAACAATGATCAGGACGTTGTGCTCACCCTCACCTCCGAATGCTGGCTGCTACTGGCTCTAATGGCAGTGCTGATGACTAGTGTTTGGTCCTGCATCACGAAAATAGATGTAGAGTGTAGTATGAGTACCAGTGAAAAGGTACCCAGTAAGCATCATAGGATGACTGAGAAAGAAATGTAAAAGCAATAGGAAATGCTAAAATAAAACATAGACAAGGTCAGAAACAAGAAAAGTAAAAGTATGCACACGAGTGTAAGCAAACAAACATATGGTGATTACTCCAACTAGGCCCCCTTAAGACCAGAAGGTACACTCGTGCGCAAATTGAAGTAAAAACCCGAACGGACCCCCATAAGCCTGATAGGTACACAAAAAAGCTAACCTAAGACTAGAGGAGATTTGTAAACCCTAAGCAATATAGAAATATCAGTATTCCTGAGCTATGAAAGAAAGGAAACATAGATCCTGGACCTAGAATTGCGGGTGAGTCTGCCTATGGTAGATACGTCGATATAGCCGAACTCGATAAGGGATAGCACAGAGCCCGACACTCGAACCACAGATGTAGAATACCCGTAGATAAAATGATATAACCCAAGTGGGAGTCTGGACTATTTATGTACACTCTATTATAGGAGGATAAATAAGAAACATCAGGAAGAACATAGCTCAGACCTCGAACCGCGGGTAAAACCTACTGTTAAGTTACCACGGCAGCGTAAAGATTCCAAATAAGCCATCCAAGGATTCCTGCATCTAAAAGTCATGGGCAACTCTTTGTAACCATCTTCTATATACTCTAACCATCTTACGGTGACAATAGAACCGAGTTGAAGCCGTATGTATTATCGGACGAGCGCGGAGGGCTGCTAGAAATGCAGAAAGTTAGGATCATACATGAATTATGGATGTTAAGGCCTCACAGTTGAGTCACTGATTATTTAAGGACCATCTCTATCAAACCCAAGTCTGCTATATCCGTCTGCAAGGACCTACAGCTCTCAAAGTCACATGGGGGCAGAAATAATATAATCTATCGACTTTGAACAATCGTAAGTCTATAGCATCACTAGTCTAAGTCTAGACTAAGAAAAAATGATCTTTAATATAACTCATAAGTCAAAACTGTGCCAAACAAGGAAGCAAGGATGATCAAATATGAAAATTCAAGTACCCGCTCAACCCGAAAACATCCTAAATATGAATTTTATCGAACATAGCATTATAATCTAGTTCCTTGCCCCAATATTCATGAAAATCCATGTACGCTCACACATTCGGACTCAATCTAAAAGAAAAGGGAAGTCGTAGCCTACATGTAGGCGGAACACGCGTGCTCCAAACTACTTTGCCGAAGCATTTCCTTTGTGAACAGTCTCGGATCGCTACCATGCTGTCAAACAAAGAAATACAACATTGTTAGAGTCGTTTAGTCAATAAATTCGCAAGAAACAGAGGCAGGCCAATTTTGGGGTCAAAAATGTGGAAAGTGGGACCCACATCGTAAATTCGGCAATTAACCCTAAAAATAGGTTCTAAATAGCTACCCAAACTTGTGTTCCAAATTGGATCACACTTCGGGGCCAGGAACAGGCCCAACACGAATATGCAAAGAAAAACCCAAAATTATGTTAAAAAGAACAACAATGACAGCTGTTATTTACGAGAAATTACCTGAAATAATGTCCTTATTGATGAAATCAACCACACCACGACAATTCTCACGAAAAACTCCACAATCTAGCCTCTTGAATCATCAAATTCAGACCTAAAATGGCCAAGCAATAATCTTAAAAAATTTACAAAAAATTGATCTAGGAAATGAGCTATGGCAGCAGAAAAATCATAATTCCTACCTCCAACGAAGCTTTAAATACAAATTTCAACCACGCTAACGTGTTTTACTCGAAAAACCACTCAAGATAACCCCAAGACTCACCGAAATTAGACCTAAAATGGCTGAGATACCAAATCTAAAAAATTCCCAAAATAAAGGTCACAAAAAGGGTCGTGGCAGCAGATATTTCACATAAATTACCTCAAGTGGAGAACCCAAATAAGTTTCCGAGCTCACCAATGTATTCCTTGCAACAAACCCCACAAGATGGACCTTTGAGTCACTAAAATTGGACTTTAAATGAGAGAGATTTGAACATTTGAAGTTGAGAAATAAGGCTGAAATGGCCTGCACCAGCTATATATATCAGCTGAAAAGCTAATTTTTTTATGCCAACGTTAAAATATCCTACGGGGTGATTGGGCGTATGTTCGGAACTCGATAAAAATAAAATAGATGTGCTACCCTACTAAATTTGATATTCTGGACTCTACGATGCAGCCGAAATTTCTATCAGAGGTCATCTTGATAAAAATGGGTCCCACTCCCAGAAGCCATTTTTAACCAAAATCCACCGAGCAGCTTGGAATGAGTCTGGAGGCCTCGGGATTCGAACGAAAGGTCGTTCTGGACCAAGCTCGACATTCTAGGGTAAACCGCGCTCTTAGAATTTTCATTCGAACACGTTTTCCAAGAATGTTACCCAAAGTCAACCAATGGCTAGTTTTCAAGGCTAAAACGCTAAAAAATAGTTTGAACTCGCACCAAAAGCCTCAGGACTCGATTCAACAATGTTTCCAGCCTAGAAGGTCATGTAAAGGTGCACTCAATGAGTCACCGACTTAGTCGGTGAAGCTCGACTTATTCCACTGAGTGGATTCGGAGATGAAAATTTGAGAACATGTATATGCAATATTCTAAAGAAGAAAAAGTAGTTCTAATATTTTTGAGAGTTCCCATATTGTCCCGTTCTGGGTTTTTGATCCGTAACATTGTTCTTTCACTTTTGGAGTAGAGATTTAGGATTTATTTAATTTTGAATTCAATCCGAGCATTTTGAAGACTTGTGGATTGTTACCCAAGCTGATGGAAAACATATTTGGTAACTATTTATTGCTCTTTATTATGTGTGGCTAAAACCCCCTTTCTTGGGGGTGTGAGTATGTGAATGAATGCTTCAATTAGCTTATGGGTCTTAGTATTTACTGATTTGATAGTTAATTTGAAGTGGGTTTAATTAGTATTTGAGTTTTAATTGATGAATTGTAGTTGCAAATACAATTCTAGTTTAGCATTCTAAACTTGCTTGAGAAAGAGGTTTTAGAGTTAAAACTATTAATTCATTATTGTAGTGATTGGCTTGTTGTGGACTTAGCTTGAGAAAGTGGTTCTAAATTCAATCCTACTAATCTAGATTGAAAGAGTAGATTTATTGAGGTATCTGGTTGTTTATATGTTTTATGCTTGTCGAGGTTTGAGAGAACTCGCTTAATTCACAATAGTTGATTGAAAAATTGCTATTACACATAAATCCTAGCCTACCCACTAAGATTCAATGATTCAAGAAAATAATAATCACCCATTTACCGTCATGATCCAAGGGTACCCCCTAGATGTAACATGGCGTATAGAACCCCGAAGGACTCCATACAAATCTCTTAGTCCTCATAACATAAAGTAGTAGAACAATAAAGAGTAAAACACATTTCTACTCTTAAAAAGTTTTTCATAACAGAAAGTAGAAGTCTACACACTTTGTCTCATCATATCTATCTATTACAATAGTGAATGTAATAGGGCCTAGCCCATACAACATGTCCAAAGGGAAAATACATGAACAAAACTAAACATATGAAATCAACTCTCGAACCATGAGGAATAACTAAGATTGGGAACAATCAAATTAAAGTTCTAGCCACAAGTATGATCACCTCTAGTGCCGGACCCTACACTTGGGGAAAATGTAGCCAAATGTATGAGTTAGTACAAAAATGCACTAAGTATGATAAATATGCATAAAAACATTTAAAGAATGAAAAAAGGGACATTTCATTTGAAAACATTTAATTTGCAAAGTTTAAACATCATATAAGAGATTTGAAATCATAAATCATAATCATGGATAATAATAGTTAACATCATCTTTGAAACCATTGAACTCATGTAAAATTGTTTTTGAAGTAACCTTAGTTCATTATTCATGTTCTTATTGTGGGAGAATTATCCTTAACTAACACACAGACCATGTGAGCTAAAACATGATCACCCGATGTCTCCCACACCGGAAAGGGTGGTTGTACTTGCCGAAGGTAGAACCATGAACTCCTAGATTAAGTGGATCTACCATCTAATCAACCTATGGGGGCGCATAGTTTTGTGATAAGGAAATTGCTACTAGAAACACGGCTTCCACTAACGGGAGACTCACGAGACTTCTTCAAGAAACCCGACCTCTACTAACGGGAGAGCTACCATCTCAATGCCAATATCCACTCGGTGCTAAGCATAATTCCCACGGAATAGTATTTTCTTACATATTTTCATTATCCATGGAAAGACATGCCATTTTGTCAATCCAAGCTAGTTCATTGCGATAGCTCTTATTGATTGACTCAATTAGGTGAGCATAACCTTTCAACCTAAGAATCCTTTCTATGTGAGAAAACCTTTCACCTCATGGTTGTAAGTGTTTTATGAGAATAACCTTGCAGCAAACACAACAACAACAATAATGACACTTTACTCTCAAAGAACCCTCAATTGCATTTACATAAGTATGATAAGATCATGCATAACTCATACTTTGCCCTTTCAAGGATCAACGCTACTTCTAGTCACAAAACCTAGAATTGTAACATTAGGTAGGGATTTTAACATAAATTCAAGTAATTCTATTACTTCATGCTTTACATCATGAAACGCATCATTCATAATCAACAACCCAACTCTATGAGATCACAATTGGAAAACATGGGGGTTTGCATGGGTTCATAGGGGAAACATCATACAAGCATTGTAAATCATTAATTCATGCATATTTAGACATAATTAAACCATTAAAATCAATAGTCAAAAGCATCCATGGTGTTAGAAGAAACCCTAGCTAATTAGGGAATTATACCATTTGAAATAGAGGAATTTGGGTACCCCATGGGTGGAAGGAATCCATGGATGAAAGCTATCATACCTGTAAAAAAATTACTAGCTTTCAATGGAGAATTTAGATCCTTAGGTTCAAACCCTAGCTGAATTTTGTTGTTCTTCTTCAAGTTCTAGAGAGAGAATATTTGAGAGGAGGTTTTGGTTTTTTTTTTGGGATTTAGGAAGAATGAATTAAGTGGGGTGAATTTGGGTTAAAAAAGCTTATATAGGGGTTCTAAATATAGCTAAAGCTACATAGTATAGGAACCAATTAATTTGGAAAAGACCCAATTACCCCTAAGTTATATTGCTAGATGCCACCGACCTACCGACCTATGATCCCTCCTGGTGAATAGTGAGTGGTGGTCAAAAAATTTGGTCTTGACCTACAGCCACTGGACCGACCTACGGTCCGTAGGTCCCTTCTATGGTCCATGCTTGGACCATTCCTGAGTAGCCAACGACGGACCCAGTCGACAGGCCATTGTCTGGCCGATAGACTATCCTGGCGGACCATCGATCAAGTTTAGAGAGTTGGAAATTTTGGGGCTCCAACAACGTACAACACCTACGGTCCGTGGTCTACTCCACGGGTCGTTGGTGGCCGGCGTGATTTGGTTGCACCAGCACCAACGAAGATGCTATTTTGGTCTTTTTGAATACAGGGTGTTACAATATCTCCACCTTGGGACGATTTGTTCTTGGATGAAATTTAAATTGGATCTAAAAGGGTAGGAGGGGAAATAAAAACATAACCTACGATACAATGCATACAACCAAGGAAGAACTATGGACTCCTAGCTACGACGTTCTCAAAGCATCAAAATAGGGATGAAGTATCTCTATCAGCCCATTATGCATGACATACACATAAATAAGGATGAAACATCAACTCCAAACTCAATATATCCAAATGCAGCACAAGGAATTAGGAACTACATCTAGCAACCCCATATGCATGAAATTCAAAACTTCTCATATCTAAGGAGGAACTACCTTTTCCAAACTAAAAACATGTCCAACATAACCTGATGGAGCCGTCATGCAATTCATTCCCAAAAAGCATAGCTAATGCATGTTCAACAATCATCTCATGATGTCTATAGGCAAATCATATTAAATGCATAACAACATGAGGAAAAATAAATCATACAAGTCATTCTTTTCAAAACATAAGCCTTTTACATGAATGTCACGATCCAGGGGTACCGTCTAGATGTAACACGGCATACTCGCCCCGAAGGGGTCTAATACAAGCCCTTTGCATCATAACATAGGTAATAGAATTGAAAATACGGGATAATAAAAAAACTTTACAATCTAAGTCAAATTTCATCAAAGCAACAAGCAGAAGTCTTTCTATACTCTTTGTCTCAAACAATCTAATACAACTTTAGAATAAACTTTTGAATAAAAGTCTTTGGGACGCAGCCCATAAAAATTCTAAAAACATGAAAATAAAGACATAAAGGTAATGTGGTTATTTTCCTCGAAACTATGAGGGCTCATTAAGATCTTCAACTTTTTGCAACTTCTAGAAACCTGTCTTCCAACCAACTCAAATCTCCAAATCCTATATTTGATTAGAATGTAGGCAATATACATTAGTACAAAATGTACAAACTATGAAAGCTAGCACAACATCATAAGAGCATCTCAAATGGCTAGTTAAAATAAGACATATGCATAAGAGATAATAACATAATCATGGCATAATCATTATAGTCATAGCATGGTCTCCAACATAAGCATCATATAAACATAAGTCAACCTAAGACATAGTTAATAAGCATAAGAGATACAAAATGTTCATGGCCTAGTCTTTACTTAGACTTTCATGATTACATACTTCAACCTTAAGTCCTTCATATTACAAGAGACCTACTTCCCAAGCCACCTCCAAGTATAGTTGTGCAATGCAAGGATACCATCTTATACTACCATCCAAGCTAAGTACCTCTCTTTGGTCATTCTTGAGCATAGTCCACCTTCATATTCAAGACCTAGGTCTTCATGTCATCTTAATTATAATATATGTACAAGGTCAACTCTTAAGCTTCTCTATGCCTAAAGGGTACCATACTTCCAAGTAACCCCAAGACACACTTGTGCAATGCATGAAAGGCATCCCATACTACCTTTACACTAAGCATAGCCTTGGAGCCATCCTAGTCATATTCACCCTACTTTGGACTCATTATTAGCTTAACTCTCATAACTAAGGAGCTCTCTCACCTTTAGTCAACTATAACTAGGAAAGGCAACTCTAGAACAATTCTATCTCAATACTTCTCTTTAATGACCCTAAGTCATACTTGTACAATGCATGCATAGGACCCCATAATACTATACATGCTAAGTACTACCTTTAGATCCTCATGCTAACACTTCTTTGTTTGGAACCTAGCTCCTCTCTTTGACTTTAGAACACTATGAGGTACTCTCTTAAATACATCTTAGTTCATTAATAACTTGAAGCCTATATAATACTATCTTAAGTATGTATAAGTTCATTACTAGCATGGATACTATGAGATACTTACTTAAGCATGTCTAACTCCATTTATACTTTAAACATTATGAGATACTCTCTTAATTATGTCTAAGTTCCCTCTTCATACAGACCTTATGAGATACTATCTTAAGCATGTCTAAGTCCATATACACTCTTGAACACTATGAGTTACTTCATTACGTAAGTCTTAGTTCAGTATGCTTTGAACACTATGAGATGCTTCTCAAGCATGTCTTAGTTCATAATGCTTTGAACACTATGAGATTCTTCTCAAGCATGTCTTAGTTCATTATGCTTCGAACACTATGAGAAGTTTCTCAAGCATGTCTTAGTTCATTATGCTTTGAACACTATGAGATGCTTCTCAAGCATGTCTTAGTTCATTAGATATGGAGATTGCTACTATTAACCTTAACTCAACTATGTGAAGGATCGCATCTCATGAGACCTAACTTTGGGAAAACCCACACTTTACTACGTAAGAGTTCCCCCTTTAACTTGGATAGTCCTCACATCAGCTATCTCCTTTCTTCTTGCACCCTGGACTCTATTTTGTGTGGCACTCAATCTCATTATCAATATCCACTTTGAGCCAATCATACACCTCAAGGTTTATTTGTTAAGACTTGCTTAACACTCATCTCTTATGGAACGATGTCCTTGACAATCCATCCACGCTCAAGTGATTTTATCACTTTCATCTATCAAGCATTCATAAGGTTGTTTAGGTGAGTATAGGCCTTTCACCACAATTGAACCTATTAGACTTCTATTCTCTTTTTTACTTTACTCTTAAAGCCTTAGCAACACTAGGTAATCAGATTAGCATCACCCTAAAGCCTTAACTATCATGATCACAACCTTACTCTCAATGTTTCTTTTTTAATCTCTTTTTTATACCTAGATTTCTAGGTAATTGATCACATCTCTCATTACTAGGTGATTCTAGTCTTACTTGATCATAAAGGTTCAATTCTAACTTTACAAGTTAAGATCAATAATATATAATAGAGTCTACTTCAATTCATGATTATATGATCATAACTTTGATCAATTTTAACACATAACATTGAATTAGGAAGATCACATATGAACCTTCAACTTTGCCTCTGATGGCATAAACCCACAAAGATCACATTCATCAATTTAGATTACAGTTTATCATACAAATCACATGAAATCATCATATTATCAGTAATAAAAGCTAAATCAATCATAATTGGGCGATATCCGCTAGATTGGAATCACACCCAAACCCTTCCCACAATGTAAGAACAACCCTAGCTAGAATGGAGTTTTTGATCCACAATTGGGGGGTTTGTATGGGGGGTCTATGGGTGGAAGAACCCATAGATGAATAAGCTTCAGATACCTTCAATTAAAGCCCAAACAAAGCTTGAATCCATGGAGAAAACGCGACCTATTTGCTGCCCCAACTTCTTTTTCTTCCTTGCTTCTAAAGAGAACTTCTTGAGAGCAGTTTGGGGTTTCTAAGATGAATGAGTTCAAATGATTAGTTTAGGGTCTATTAACTATTTATGGGAGGTTAATTAACTAACTAATCGCCCCTCCTAACCCCTAAAGTAATTACTAAACTAACCTTCAAGTACTCACTTAAAACTTAAAGTTGAAAAACTGGCAGCATTCACGCCATACCATCCACGGACCGTGGATAGGACTACTGTCAGTGATCTTGGTCTGTGGTTAGGACCTGAGGCTCACATTTTACAGGACAACTCAGGCCTGACCTAAGCCCGTGACCTACGGGGCGTAGGTTGATCTACTGGGCGTCATTTGCAACTGTAGGGCTCTATATTTAACTGTTTTGGGGGACTGTTTTGGGGTCCTCCTAGAGAAACCCTTGGTGGTCCTTCGAGAGTAGTGCCCAGACGTTTAACCCCTAAACATGTCATTCTAAGTACGGGACTCATTTACCTTGATTTTAATCCTCATATGACACTCCAAAACTCCACTACAAACTCTACAACACATTGGTTCAACTCACTAAAATATGGGGTGTTACAATGAACATGCATAATCATAAGGAAATCATGGAAACATATAATCACACATGACTCCCAACACATAAAAAAAACCCAAGAGGAACTCATTACCTTAGACTAGAGTAAGAGTAAAAGGAAAAAGATGAGGCTATTGGGACATCATATCGGCCTCGGCCTCCCATGTAGCACCCTCAGCTAAATGATTCCTCAATAAACACTTTTACGGAAACAACTTCCTTAGTCCTTAGCTTCTTAACTTGCCGGTCCAAAATATCAACTGGAACATCCTTATACAAGAGACTTTTATCAACTCCCAAGCCTTCTAGGGGAATTATGGATGTCGGATCTCCAACACACTTCTTAAGCATAGAGACATGGAAAACCAGATGCATCGATGCCAACTCATTTCGCAAATCTAACTCATAGGAAACCTTACCAATACGCCTCAAAATTTTATATGGCCCTACATACCGGGGACTAATCTTCCCTTTCTTACCAAACCTCATTACCCCCTTCATAGGTGAAAATTTCAAGTAAACCCAATCATGAACATCGAACTCAAGATCTCTTCTTCTAACATCAACAAAAGACTTTTGTTGGCTTTGAGCCGTTTTCAACCTTCTGTAATAATCCGAACTTTCTCAATAGCTTCATAAACTAGCTAGGGACCAATCAAAGAAACTTCACCCAGCTCAAATCATCCAATAGGAGATCTACACCTCCTACCATAAAGAGTCTCAAAGGGATCCATACCAATACTCGAGTGATAGCTATTATTATAGGAAAATTCAATCAATGGCAAATGTGCATCCCAATTACCATTAAAATCATTCACACAAGTCCTTAACATGTCTTCCAAAGATTGCATAGTATACTCCGCTTGCCCATCGGTTTGGGGATTAAAACTCATGCTAAGCTTAATCTTGGTACCAAGACCCTTTTGAAATGAGTTTCGAAATTGAGAAGTGAATTGGGTACCACGATCAAAAATGATAGACAAAGGCACACCATGAAATTTTACCATCTCTTCCAAATACATCTTGGCATAGTCTTCCGTCGAAAAAGAGACCTTGACGGGAAGGAAATGAGCCGACTTTGTCATCCAATCAACTATTACCCATATAAAGACATGTTGTCGTCGGGTGCATGGAAAACCAAATATAAAGTCCATATTCAAGTATTCCCACTTTCAAGTAGGAATACCAATGTCTTGGGACGAACCTACCGGCCTATGATGCTCAACTATAACTTGTTGACAATTAGGACAGTTGGCCGCAAATCCCGCAATATCCTTTTTCATCCCATTCCACCAATAGATCTCTTGCAAATCATGGTACATCTTTGTGGCTCCCGGGTGAATAAAATACCGATAACTATGAATTTATGCGAAGATTTGTTGTCTCAACTCATCAACATTTGGAACACATAACTGACCTTGATACCTAAGTACCCTATCTCCCCATTGGGAGAAATCCTCAACAGACTTTTTGAGTACCGCCGCTTTCAATTCAACCAAAATGGGATGAAGACCTTGCTTAGCCTTCACATCCATCACAAAAGACGATTTGGACCCATTATGAACCATAACACCACCCTTGGTGGAATCCACTAGTTGAAGACCTAGTCGGGCCAACATATGAACATCACGAACCAACTCTTTCTTTTCTTCATCTACATGAGCCACTCTACCCATTGACAATCTACTATGAGCATCTGCTACCACATTAGTTTTACCGGGGTGATAAAGGAAACTCAAGTCATAATCCTTCAAGAGTTCTCGTCACTTTTTTTGGCGAAGATTCAAGTCATTTTGACTAAACACATATTGTAGACTCTTATGATTGGTGAAAACATCCACATGGACCCCATATACATAAGCCTCCATATTTTTAAGGCAAATACAACCGCCGCTAACTCAAGTTCATGGGTAAGATAATTCTTCTCATGGATCTTAAGTTGCCTTGAAGCATAGGCTATCACCTTACCATTTTGCATAAGTACACATTCCAACCAAATTCTAGAGGCATCATAATACACCACGAAACCATTCGTTCCTTTCGATAAGGTCAACATCGGAGCGGAAGTAACTTTATCTTTCAACTCTGGAAAACTTTTCTTTCAAGCTTCCGAGCACACAAACTTAGCCTTCTTCTAAGTCAAAGCCGTTAAAGGAGAAGCAGTGGAAGAAAATCCCTCAACAAACTTTCTATAGTAACCGGCTAAACCCAAAAAGCTGCTTAATATCGAAAGTGGTTAGAGGCCTAAGCTAACTCTTGACCGGATCCGTCTTGATATGATATACCTCAATACACTTACTCGACACAATATGCCCAATCAAAGCTATGGACCTTATCCAAAATTCACACTTTCTAAACCTTGCAAAAAGTTGTAGGTCCTTAAGAACTTGCAACACAATCCTTAAATGATCACTATGCTCATTCGTACTCCTTGAATATATCAAAATATCATCGATAAATACAATAACAAACATATCAAGGTATTTTCTAAACACCATACTCATGAAATGCATAAATGCCACTGGATCATTAGTCAACCCAAACGACATTACCAAAAACTCATAATGACCATACCGAGTTCAAAAAGTCGACTTCGGAATATCACTATCTTTCATCCTCAATTGGTGGTAACCCAAACGAAGATCGATCTTAGAGAAATAGATGGCCCCTTGAAGTTGATCAAAAAAGTTGTCAATCCTTGGAAGAGGATATTTGTTCTTAGTGGTCACTTTGTTCAGTTACCAATAATCAATGCACATACAAAGTGAACCATCTTTATTCTTAAAAAATAATAACAGAGTACACCATGGAGAGATAATCGGTCGGATGAAGTCGTTATCCAACAAATCCTTTAATTGAGCTTTCAACTCCTTAAGCTCTGCCAAAGCAATTCTATAAGAAGGAATAGAGATAGGTTGTGTATTTGGGAGAAGGTCAATACTCAACTCTATTTCCCGCTCAAGAGGAATTCTGGGAAAATCACCTAGGAAAACATTCGGAAACTCGTTAACTATAGGGACGAACTCAAGAGTAGGGGTTTCAGAATCTTCATCCCTCACCCTAACTGTATGATAGAAGCAGCCTTTCGAAATCATCTTTCTAGCTTTTTGAAAAGACATAAATTGACCTCTAGGCATGGAATTTCCCCCCTTGCACTGAGAATAGGCTTATTTGGAAACTGAAATCTGACCACTCGAGTCCTACAATCAATGGAAACATAGCAAGAATGCAACCAATCCATCCCAAGAGTGACATCAAAGTATAACTCTCTGGGATAAGGAAAATGGGACATTTTCTATAAATCCTCTTATCCACCACAGAATCACGAATAGGAGTAGAGACAGTAAAAGGTTCTAACAATATTTCAAGGAGCATATCAAACTTCATGGCCACATAAGTTGTTACAAAGGATTAACACCGGGATCAAGCAAGGCATATACATCATGTTGAAAACCTTTTAACATATCGGTCACTACAACCGGAGAGCTCTCTTAGTCACCTCAGCTTTTGAGAGCATCGAAGATGTTTTGCTTTGGAGCATTGGAATTTAAACCGCTACGAGGAGCTTGCTTGCTTTCCCTTCCTTTTGCCGCAAGCATGGGGCAATCTCTCATTTTGTGTACACTCTTCCTACAACTAAATCATCCACCGGTGCCGTCTAGGCACTTACCATCATTTTTCTTCCCATATTTAGCACATGTAGACCTAGCCAAAGAAGAGTCACCTCCACTACCTCCTTGAGCTTTAGGTTTAGACACCCTATCCTTGTAAAACATAAGTGGAACATTAGAGGAACCTTGACCGGAAAACTTCTGTCTAAACTTAGGTCGACCTTGTCCATCGGACCTAGCATGTGAGAAATTACCATCACCAGTCTTAGCCCTCTTTACCTATCAATTATTTTCTGTGAGTTTCGATTCCTGAATTTTTTTGACGTACACCATAAGACGTGAGATACCCATATCATGGATGAGCATTGTCGTACGACATTCTTTTACCACCAAGTATGATACGCCCATCACAAACTTACTCATCTTAGCTCTCGAATCTGCCACCATAGTTGGAGCGTACTTGGATAGTTGGGTGAACTTTAGAGCATACTATGTCACACTCATACTTCCTTGACAAAGGTTAATGAACTCTCGCACTTTTGCTTCCCTTTACTCGAGGAGAAAGAACTTATCAAGAATTGTTGATTTTAACATTTCCCACTCTACGGGACCCACTCCTACCGGTCTCTCTATCTTCCATTGATCACATGACATTTGAGCAACATCTTTTAATTGGTAAGTGGCTAACTCCTCCATCTCCACCGGAGTCACCCCTATAATAACATGTACCTTATAGAACTCGTCCATAAACCTTTGAGGATCCTCTTCCACTTTGGACCCGTAAAATTCTGAAGGATTCATCCTTGCAAAGTCCCTCACTCTTTAAGCCACCGAATTCACATTATGATTCACCGGCGCTACAACCTCTCTATTGGCTTGAGTTGCCAAAGCTTGAGCCAACATTTTAAAAGCCGACCTAACATTCGCATTTGTCATATTCTCATCCGAAGGATCTATCGGAGCTTGAGGAAGATCTCCTTGTTCCACATTCTCCCTCAGATTCCTTCTAGTATAAGCCCTTCAAGAAGACACATCCTGAAGAGCATAAGGTAAGTATTAGAAGAGAGGCTTTATAGAGTTGAACTCGATGGCACTACTTAAGAGTAATGAAAGAAGTGGAGTTTCCTAATGATCTTTTAGCGTCTCATTTATAAAGGTGTCGCGCTCCATACTCATGAACGAGACTCTACTAGACGTGGCTTATGAGAAATCATCCTAGGACCATTATAAACCTGGTGCTATGATTACCAAGTTTGTCATGACCCAGGGGTACCCTCGATATGTAACATGGCGTATAGAACCCCGAAGGACACCATACAAGCCATTTAGTCTTCATAATATATAGTAGTAGAACAATAAAGAGTAAACCACATTTCTAGTATAAAAAAGTTTTTCATAACAGAAAGCGAAAATCTATACATTTTGTCTCATCATAGCGATCTATTACTATAGTGAATGAAATAGGGCCTAGCCCATACAACATGTCCAAAAGGGAAAGTACATGAACAAAACTAAACATATGAAATTGGTCCTCGAACAATGATGACTCACCAAGCTCTAGCCACAATTATGATCACCTCTAGTGCTGGTCCCTACACTTGGGGAAAATGTAGACAAAACACAAAAAATGCACTAAGTATGATAACTATGCATAAAAACATTTAAAACATGCAAAAAGGGACATTTCATTTCAAAGCATGCAATTTCTAAGTTTAATCATCATAAAAGAGATTTGAAATCATAAGTCATAATCATGGACAATAATAGTTTAACATCATCTTAAAACCTTAGAACTCATATATAATACTTCTTAAAGTAACCTTAGTTCATTATTCATGTTCTTATTGTGGAAGAATTTTCCTTAATTAGCATAGAGACCATGTGAACTAAAACATAATCACCCGGTGTCTCCCACACCGAAAAGGGTTGTTCTACTTGCCTAAGGTAGAACCATGAACTTCTAGCTTAAGTGGATCCACTAGCTAATCAACCTATAGGGGCACATAATTTTGCGATATGGAGATTGCTACTAGAAACCCATCCTTGACTAACGGGAGAGTTTCCATCTAATGAGATTTCTTCTAGAAACCCAGCCTCTACTAACGGGAGAACTTCCATCTCAATGTCAGTATCCACTCAGTGCTAAGCATAATTACCAAGGAATAGTATTTTCTTACCTATTCTCATTATTGATGTAAATACATGCCATCTTGTCAATCCGAGCTAGTTCATTAGGATAGCTCTTATTCATTGATTCAATAAGGTGAGCATAGCCTTTCAACCTAAGAATCCTTTCTATGTGAGAAAACCTTTCACCTCATGGTTGTAAGTGTTTTATGAGTATAACCTTTCAACAACACAACAACAACAACATTAGCACTTTACTCTCAAAGCACCTTTAATTGAATTTACATAAGTATCATATGATCATGCATAACTCATAATTTTCCCTTTCAAGGTTCAAACCTACTTCCAATCACCAAACCTAGAATTCTAACATTAGGTAGGAATTTTATCATAAATTCAAGTAATTCCATTTGTTCAAGCTTCAAATAATGAAACTCATCTTTCATAATAAAAAACCCAACTCTATGAGATCATAATTCAAAAACATGAGGGTTTTCATGTGTTCATATGAGAAGCATCATAAAAGCATTATAAATCATTAATTCATGCATATTTAGACATAATTAAATCATTAAGATTAATAGCCAAAAGAAACCATGGTGTTAGAAGAAAACCCTCGTTAATTGGAGAATTCTACCATTTTAAATAGAGGAATTTGGAGACTCCATGGGTGGACGGAACCCATGGATGAAAGAAATCATACCTTGAATCCAATTACTACCCTTCAATGGAGAATTTGGATCCTTATCTTGAAACCTAGTTGAATCTTCTTCTTCTTCTTGAAGTTCTAGAGAGAGAATATTTTAGAGGAGGTTTTGGTTTTCTTTTGGGATTTAGGAAGAATGAATTAAGTGGGGTGAATTTGGGGTTAAAACTTCTTATATAGGGGTTCTAAATATAGGTAATACGATATAATATAGGAACTAATTAATTAGGAAAAGACCCAATACCCCTAAGTTATACTGCTAGCTTTCACCGACCTACCGACCTATGGACCTAGTTGGCGGTCCTTGGATGGACCTACCGTACGTGCTGGTGAACCGTGGTTGGCGATCAGAGACTTTGGCCCTGACCTACGACCACTAGACCACGGGGCGTGGGCTAACCTACGATCCGTAGGCCCCTTCTGTGGTTCATGCTTAGACCATTCCTGAGTACCCAACGACGAACCCAGTCGACGGACCGTGGTCTAACCCATAAACCGTCTGGGTAGACCATCAATCAAGTTCAGAGAGTTGGAAATTCTGGGGCTCCAACCACAGACCACACCTAAAATCCATGGTCTACTCCACGGGCCATGGGTGGCAGCCTGGTTTGGTTGCAACAACACCTGGAAAGCTGCTATTTTTGTCTTTTTGTATACGGAATGTTACATATACCGAAATTGGCATTCAATTGATCACACTCCCAAAGATCCCTCTTTACTTTTTTAGTCTCGATTGTTTGTAGTTGTTAATTGATCACTCAAATCGCCTCATTTGACATTAGTTGTCAACCATTTGGCATTTACTTTATTGTTTCAAAAATGCGTACTTCTACAAATGATTAGATAATCATTTCACTTTGTAACTGTATTCTTTACCGTATCACTCCTTGTGGGATCAACCCCAACTCTTAGTTGGGTTTATACTTGATAGTGACCGCCGGCACTTAGAATCGAATGAAGTGTAGTTGAGCATTACTAGCCGTTCGGGAAGAAATATCGAACCTCATAGCTATATATGGATTCATAAAAGATAGAATCATATCTGGATCAACTAATGCATACACATCCAAAGTAAAGACTTTGATCATACATGTGATAACATCAGGTGAATTTTCTGGTTCATGGCGGCTGGTTATAGCCTATAGATGGTTTGCTCCTCCGCATGTCCCTTAAGTAGGTTCTCTTAGAGCAGCTCTATCTACGGTAGCCACTGAAGAAGATTGGGCTCTATTTCCCCCATTTCCATTACCCGGTCAATCCTTAGGGAACTTTCTCATGAAGTGACCTGTCTATCGACACTAGAAACAACCATTGGAGCCATCAAGATATGCTCTTGGGTGGTTTCTACCACACTTAGCACATGTAGTTGTCTAATTACCACTTTGTGCCATAATACCCTTAGATTGAGTAAAGCTATCTCTGCAATTCTGGGAATACTGGTTCCTGAAGTTATCTTTGTTCTTTGGTGCAGGTGCACTAGCTGATGATGGTGTAAGTCCAACTGGCCTTTGCTGAAAAGATGATCGGTTCATATTACGGGTCTTCTACTGTTCGGACTCATGACTTGTTGTCATAGTCGTCTTGGTACAAAACTCTTATTTTTCTTTCATCTTTATCTTTCTTAACAAGTTGTACAAGGATCATAAACATGGCTATGTCCATATCTCTTATAAACAAAGCTATCTTACCCTCCTTACTTGATAAGCGAGACAACTGAGATACAAACAGACTCATTTTGATTCTCATATCTACCACAATCTACGGAGCATAATGGGATAGTTGAGTGAACTTGAGACTGTACTCATGCACATTCTTGGCCTCCTATTTAAGATTGAGAAATTTTCTTACCTTCGCTTCCCTTAGATAGGTAGGAAAGAAGCGCCCTAGGAAGGCACTTTCAAAGACACTCTAACTCACAAGTGGTACCCCTTCAGCCCTACTCTTCTCTACTAATCATACCAAATCCTAGAAACAGCCCTGAACTGGTATGCAGCTCTCTCGACAATCTTGATTTCATGTATCAGGACACTTCTTCCAATACTAAGTGCCAACGATCGTTAGTCAGTAATATAACCCAACTAAGTGAGTTGGATTGAATCCCACAGGGAGTGGTACGTGCTTAAGATTCAAGAGCCAAGTATAAACATGTTCAATTCAATCATAGGTAAAAACATTTGCGAATAAAAGCATAGTTTCAAATTAAGGGTGACACTAGTGTCAAATATGGGTGGTTTTGATTGTAATTATCCACTACAACAACAAATAACAAGAAATTAACAAGTATAGAGACGGGTTTTTAGATGTGATTCGATTAGGGGCTAAGGTAGACAAATAGGAAATTGCAATTGATAGTAAATAGCTGTAAATAATTGAATAAGTTAGACTTGAGTGGGGATAAACTTTCTCTCGAACAGTTTACCCCAAATCAAATTGGTTTCTCTCGAACAACAATATGCAACAATTAAGAACAACCTTTGCTTTAGTCCATTCACTCTCTCGAGCTGAATGTGTAGAAAAGGGTTTAGGATTCACTCTCTCTAGTTGAACCCATGACAACCCAATACCAAAGGACCATCAAATCGGTAGTCTTGGTTTTAAAACCTCTCTCTCGAGCAAGACAAAAACACGAAGATAGAATTGCATTTGCAACTACAACCCTTTAAATTTAACCACAATTACTGATCGTAATTACTTTTAAACAGCATTTAAACTATCAATTAACAATACCTAGCAGCTAAGTCAACCCATAATCATATAATCACACCCCAAGAATTGGGGTTTTAGCTTGACATCATAAAAAGATAGAAATCGTTACCAAATTGTGTTTCCATCAACTGGGTACGATTAATTACGTCTTTACAAAGGTCAAGGTTGAAAAATTCCAAAGACCCACTTCCAATTTCTCAAAAATGGAAATCTTCAAATCTTCAAAGCTAAGGAAAATATTGTCTCAATACTCTCAGTTCTAAAACTTCAAAAATTGATAATAATAAAACTTGGATACTAAAGTATGAATTTAAAAATAAATTTATAGTCGCCAAAAATATGATGTGAAGGACCATTCGGCGCAATAAGTCGGGATAGCCGATCAACTCGGCGATCCACCCTTTGGTCAATTCCATCGCCTTTTTGCTTTGGCCTTCAGCATCTTCAACTTCTGTAACTTTGGGTGATCTAGCATCGCATCGCGGAACCATTTGGTGACTCGTCGACTGCTCATTTCTATCACCGACTTGATTTTCTCTTTCATTGCTTGGCATGTTGGAACTTTAGGCGAGATCATGGCTACTGGGGGACTCGCCCAATGGGTTAGGCGATCATCAGGACTTCTTTTCTTCGTTCTTTCAGCTGCCTTGTTCCTTTTTTCTCGTTAGTGTCCATGCTTTGTTCCTCAATCCAAATACCAAAAAATCAAGGATTTACTTCAGTTATTGGCACAAAATATGCATTTGAGGACACTAAATCTATTAAAATAAAGTCGTAAATGAGTCCAAATTGTTGACTCATCAACACCCCCAACTTAAACTTTTGTTTGTCCTCAAGTAAAACTCAAGTTCAACAGTTCAAAAAGGATACCTCAAATAGTGCTACACAAGACTCAATCATGAATGCACACAAAAATACTCAACATACTCATGCAATGATCAATTGTGAACTCAAAGATTCAAATTGTGACTCACCATTACCAAAGAATCTTAAACTCACAATACTTGCTTCAAATGCAAGTTCAAGCTCAACAAAGGTGTTCAAATGCTCTCACAAAAAGGATGATTCCATATCCACACACAATGGTTCAACAATTTAAAGCTCTGAAATGAAATAGAACATTCACACTCACAAAGATGAACACAATGCATGATTTCACCCATAGGTTTGCCCTTATTTTCTAGCCAACAATTGTTTCAACTCACTCAAGATCAAAAAAAGGTTTTGTCAGGGCTTGTAATGGGGCTGAGTGCAATTGTATGGTCATTTAGGCTCAATGGTCGTAATTCTTATGAGATGTGGTGTGAACAACACTTTCTTTCCTTTCCTTCATTATTCTCATTCGTGCTCATAGGTCACCCCATTATTCTTCTTCCATGGATTGTTGGTCAACCCATTTCTTTTTGCATTTTCACACTTTATTCCACAACTTTCTCATTCTTTTTATTTTTCATTCTTTTCTTCTTCTTTTTTATATGGAGGGGTTCCATTTTTCTCAAAACAATGGGTTAAAGGGGCTTCCTTGCACTTCTTAATTTGCCTTCTCTTTTCACCACACCCCCAACTTAGGTTTTTAGCCTAAATTGGCTATTCACACAAACCACAAATCATGAGGATTATGGCTAATGGATCAAGAAAGGTTACAGTTTGCATCGAGTTTCTTCCAAGAAATGGATAAGGCTCAAAGGGTATTCAAATAAGGATCACACACTCACAACGTTGGCCACAAAAGAGGTATAGTGTCAAATTGTTTCACACTCTCCAAAATTTCCTAAGATCATATCATAAGATTGCATCACTTAGTCAACCGGACCAACGGGGTAAATTATAAGTGTCATCATGCATGGTTTACGGCAAGCTCATCACACAAGGCATCGACACCAATGACAAACAAGAGTCCACACTTTCGCTAGTGTGAAATGTTCATCACAAGAGACTCAATTCCATACTTAGCTAGTCACCACGAGATGTAAAAAGTTCACATATTGTCTATGCAGCTTCATTTCGCCTCATCGTAGCCGCATAGTCATTTTTGTTTAATTATGAGCACTATTCAAGTCATTGGTATTGATCAAGACTGATATTCAAATTTGCAAGAGAACAGTCACATTCAAAGACAAACAAGAGGTGGCATATGTTTTTTTGAAAGGTCCAAAAATTATTTGCAATTAAAAACAAGGAGCCACAAGCTCAATCATCCACAAAATGCAGTATTAACACAATTTATAGCTTAAAACCCCAAATATACAGACAAAAGTCGCACAAGGTACCTCACCCCACCAAAAACAAAGGTCATTTGTTTTCAAATGCAAGCAAAAATATCCAAAAGTCAAAAAGTAAGACTGAGAAGGGGGTAAAAAGGGATCCTGTCTAAACAGTCATTCCATCTGTCTGGGTATCAGTGCCCAGTGTAGTGCTTTGAACTGGATCCACTAGGAGCTGCCATGGACGACTCGGTCAGCGATGTCTAGATCACTGACTGTACAATAGTCTCCTTGAGATCTAGCAGGTCTCCATAAATGCTCTCTTCCCTTATCCCTATCTTATCCCCATCGGTCTCTACATCTGACTCATCAAATGTTGTATCATCCATATGTACATCTCCGGTGGTAGCCGAAGAAACCTCTGAAGTCTCAAGGGCATCCACATCATCAACACCCTTCAGTAATGAAGTGAAGTCAGTAAACTTTAGATAGTCTACGTCGTTTCTCAAATCTGCTACTTTGGCTTTCAAAGTTGTAACCTCGGAGGTCTCCCCATGTCTGCTCTCACAAGCCTCAACTCTCGTAGTGAGATTGTCAATGGAAGTCTGAAGGGGAGTAAGTGTTGCTAAGATGGCAGTCTCAATCATCCATGGGATAGATCTCTCTAGTCTAGTCTCCCTCACATCAATTGAATAGGGCAAGTGCCTCATCTTCAAGATCATATTTCATCCAACTTACTTACCCCGGTCCACAACCAACTCAATCGGAACTCGTACGTCTTCTTCTTGCTCTTTGGAACCAAGTAACCATACACTGTATAGAACTCTAGGACCTATGAAGGAATATAGGGGCCTCGGGAACTAGTGAACTGCTCAAAGCGGTGAAAATGGAGGGTGTCCCTCACATCGGAGTATTTTCCCTCAAGGCCCTCTGTAGATAACAGCTTCTCCTCGAGAATAGTTCGCATTCCATCACCTTTCAACTGGTTGAAAAGACTAGGAGGAGGGACAATTGCTGGCACAAGAGCCACATGAGGTGTTAGAACTGGTACTGAACCTGCTGGGGTGGAAGCTAAGGGGACTCAAGCCAAGTCAGGGAAAGATCTAGAATGGAGCTCATCCCGCTGGGACTGTAAAGGTTGGTCATCCTGAGGCTCAGATAAAGCAGCCCGAGAGTCAGCATCCTCTCTCTCAATTGCATTCCTCTTCCCTCTGTTGGAGGCTCTTGTCTTCCCTATTTGGGAGGATTTGATACACCTTCGTTGATTGTGATACCCCGTGCTCTTTTTCTAGGCGGCATGTCGATGTTTGTCCTTACCATGTCTGCAAAACATCAAGAAAAGTGTTAGAAAAAGTTAAAACCAAAGCACAGAAAAATAGTTGCAGATAGACTCACCGAACCGGTCGACGAGTCACCGAATCTCTTTGGCGAGCTAGAGCGGGCTCGCCGAAGGGATTGGCTCAAAATTCTTAGGAATTTTGTCATGTCGGCGTGTGAAGACCTTTCGGCGAATCGCAGACATAATTAGGTGAGCAGGAACTAGCCTGCCGAAAGTTACTGTGTAAATAAGGGATAGCGGCGCAGACAAAGGCGATCAAGAAGGTCTTTCGGCGAGTCGTTGAATGCTTTCGGCCACCTCAGGCTTCTCGCCAAAAGTTACAGAACCAAACTGCTCATTTAGCATGAAAATAGAGTCAAGATGGGGAACTTCGGTGAACTGCCGAGTGGTTCGGCGAGCTCGACCCAGCTCGCCAAACAACCTAACGTGCCTACTTTCAACCCAATTTCTCAAATTCAACCCAGGAATCCCCGAAAACAAAATCAAAGCATTCACTTATTGAATTAAGCTCAGACTCAATGCACCCATTACCCCGGGATACTCATATTTCTCCCAGTTTTGCCAAATTTGCCTATTTGATGACTTTTTCCCTAAAGAATGTCGTCAGTCGCTCCATCATTGGGCCAAATACAATATTTGGCACAAATAAGGGCTACTTAGACTTCACTCGAATAGACCCAACAACATTCAAGCACAATCCCACAAATTCTAACCAATTTTAAGGCACAAAATTCAACATTATAAACTCTACGGCCAAGATTATCAAATTAACACAGGCACATGCGAAAACAATTAAGATCAGAGAGTCTCAGCAGACATCACTAAGATAAGATCATTGCAAATGAGTACAAAATTGCTAAAAATAAACTCGGGGTTCGGAAAACCAATCTTAGATGCCGAATAATCAAGATTGAAATGCTAGGTGGCAAAGTAATACACTCCGAACATACAATCAATTACTCAAATATGATAAGAATTCAAGAAATATAGCTAATAATATGTGGGTGTGAGTTTGGGAAGATTAAAAGTGAGGGAAAGTGAAAGAGTTTGAAAGTTTAAACCTTTGGTCTTTAAAAACTGTTCAGATCTCACCCATTCAGCGACATTAGTTTTGCTCGCCGACCCACTCGGTGACACGTCTAGTGGGCACTTACATCACCAATTTTTATAGGACCTCCAGTTAATGTGAGGGTCCAAACGGCATACTAAGTCATGATCATCGAGCTATTCGGCGATTAGCCAATCAGCTCCTGGGATCGTAGAGTTTTACAGACTCCAGCTTAAAAGTGTATTGAATCCAATGGCGGTCCAAATTGGGCTCGCCGACCTCTTCGACGAGTCGTCGACTTGACTTTTAGCACGCCAATCTCTACCTCCCTAAAACTTTCTCCACTTTGACCGGCACAATCAACACACCATTATTTCTAAAACAAAAATAAACTGATAAAACACTTGGGTTGCCTCCCAAGAAGCGCCTCAGTTAATGTCGTGGCATGACGCAAGTCCCTACTTAAGTTCCATTAGTGGGGTTTGCCACATTTTCATAAGGAAACCCCTCTTCTGCCTTTGGGAAGAGGTGAGACAGCACTTGGTCCATTTGGGACCCTAGTAGCTGAATGAGCATGGAATGAGAGGTTGTCAGCTGGTTCAGCATCAAGACATTCTCTCTTAACTCCTCCAACACTCTGTCGTGCTTTTCGACTTTGTGTAGAATGAGTAAGATGACCTCCTCAATTTTCCCACTCTCTTGTTTCTTCATCTTTCGACACTTGTGAGTGGGGATATACATGTCCTTCCTCTTGAACACTACTTATAATTCCATGACTTTCTTGGCCAAGTCTCCAGCAGGGTTAACAATGTGGCCAATTCTTGGTTTTTTTCTTTCTCCTTCTTGGTCGTAGCCATGTTATCAAGGAGTTGGGCTGCTTTAGCATAAGGTAGCTCGATGAGACCACCTGGAGAGATTTGGTTAGCCACTATTCTATTTTCGGTGCCAAGACCCAAGTAGAAGCATTCTAAAAGCATCGTATCTGAAATTCCATAAGTTGGGCATTGGTGCAATATGGTCTTAAACCTTTGCCACAACTTATAAATGGCTTCACCATCCAATTGCTTGAAATTTAGGATGTTATCCCTAAAAATCATCAATCTCAAAGAAGGGTGATCCACTACGTCACTATTGCTACCGTATATGCTCTTTTATGTTACTCTAAACAAGCACACGAAAACCAAAACTAAAAATAAGTTTAACTATAACTAACAAGAACAAGATTTAACTTAATTCAAGAATCTCGAACAACACCACTCCCGGGCAGTAGCACCATTCTGATTTCACGTATCACGACACTTATTCCAATACTAAGTGCCAACGATCATTCGTCAGTAATATAACCCAACTAAGTGAGTTGGGGTCAAATCCCACAGGAAGTGGTATGTGCTTAATATTCAAGAGCCAAGTACAAACATGTTCAAGTCAATCATAGGTAATAACATTTGCAAATAAAAGCATGGTTTCAAATTAAGGGTGACACAAGTGTCAAATATAGGGAGGTTTGATATTAAATACAACAGCAAATAACACGAAAATAACAAGTATATAGACAGGTTCTTGGGATGTGATTGGAATATGGTCTAAAGTAGACAAATGGGTAATTGCAATTGATAGTAAATAGCTATAAATCAATGAATAAGCTAGACTTTAGTTGGGATAAACTTTCTCTCGAACATTTTACCCCGAATCAAATTGATTTCTCTCGAACACTAATGAGCAGCAATTAAGAACAACCTTCGCTTTAGTCCATTCACTCTCTCGAGCTGAATGTGTGGAAAAGGGTTTAAGATTCACTCTCTCAAATTGAACCCATGACAACCCAATACCCACAGACCATCAAATCAGTAGTCTTGGTTTTAAAAGCTCTCTCTCGAGCAAGCCAAAAAAACGAAGTTAGAATTTCATTTGCAAGTACAACCCTTCAAATTAAACCACAATTACTGATCAAAATCACTTTTAAACAACATTTAAGCTATCAATTAACAATACCTAGCAGCTAAATCAACACATAATCACACCCCAAGAATTGGGGTTTTAGCTAGACATCATAAACTGATAGAAATCGCTATCAAATTGTGTTTCCATCAATTGGGTACGATTAATTTCGTCTTTACAAAGGTCAAGGTTGAAGAATTTCAAAGACCCACTTCCAATTTCTCAAAAATGGAAATCTTCAAAGCTAAGGAAAATATTGTATCAATACTTTCAGATCTACAACTTTAAAAACTAATAATAATAAATCTTGGATAGTGAACTAAGAATTTAAAATTTTATTTATAGTCGCCAAAAATATGCTGGGAAGGACCATTCGGTGCAATAAGTCAGGATCGATGATCCGCCCTTTGGTCAATTCCATCACAATTTTTCTTTGGCCTTCAGCATCTTCAAGTTCTGTAACTTTGGGCAATCTAGCACTGCATTGTGGAATCGTTCGGCGACTCGTCGACTGCTCATTTCTATAGCCGACTTGATTTTCTCCTTCATGGCGTGGCACGCTGGAACTTTACGTGAGATCATGGCCACTCGGCGACTCGCCCAATGGGTTAGGCGATCATCAGGCCTTTTTTTCTTTGTTCTTTCAGCTGCCTTGTTCCTTTTTGCTCTATAGTGTCTGTGTTTTGTTCCTAAATCCAAATACCTAAAAATCAATGATTTACATCAGTTATTGGCACAAAATATACATTTGAGGACACTAAATCTATTAAAATAAAGCCCTAAATGAGTACAAATCGTGGACTCATCTACTCTGAGCATCAACAACATGCATAACCTCAAACATGTTCTACAACTCCTCCATAAAGTTCTCCAGATCCTCAGTGACATTTGACCTTATGAATTCTGGAGGATTTATTCTTAATAACTCACAGATTCTGGATATATCAGCCTCATCCTAACGAACCACTCTTTGTTGACTAGCTTGATTGGCCACAACTTGACTCAACATCCGGATAGCATCCCAGAATTTAGCATTGGTGATCACTCTTTCAAAGGGTTGCACTTATGGTGCATTGAGTATCCCTTGATCTTGAGGATCAGCATTTCTCCTTCCACGATGACCTCGAACAACTCTTCATGGATGCATGATCTAAAATTATACGCACAAGCACGAATTAGAAAGAATATCTTATAGAGTTGAACTCTATCTCAAGAAAGAGAGTAAGAAGGAAGTTACATGTTTCCTTAATGTTGTAGCCTTGTAATTATAGACATGGCACTCTTCATACCGATAATAAGGATTCTATAGACACGGATTCATAGACAACCTAGGACTCTTGAACTTAGTGTTCTTATAGACAACCTAGACAACCTAGGACAATCACTGGTCTCGCAGTGAACCCGTGTCCTAGCTCAGAACATAGTGGAAGACTTACTCAAGTAAAATAGGAGCTCAATTGTAAGGATTAAATCATTCGGTCTCAATAACTGATTAACTCAATAGATGTCCGAAAGTATCTAAATGAACAAAACAATCAACTTAGAGGGTTAGTGATGGATTTGAGGTATGCTTTAGTGTACTTTCTTGATTACGGTTCTTAAATAATGCCTAGAATAGATTTCATGTCATTTTGGATTATATTTTCAGGGTATTTAGATTCCCTCTTATTATCCTATCTTTTCATGATTGCGCAAGAGTTTTGGGCTTAGTGTGGATATTGGGATCCTTAGTTTAAGCTTGTAGCTTTACTTGTGTGTAGTTGATCTTTCTTAGGCTTGATACGTTGTGGCCTTAGAATAGGTTGCACCTTAAATTCCTTAGCATGTGTTTTATCACCTTGTAGTTTTGATTTTCTCCTTATAAGGCTTGTACAGGGTTTTCCTCCTTGTGTTGGTTCTAGTGACCTTGGTGGCTCATAGTAGCTTTGGGTTTGTCCTAGTTGTTCTCTTTGATAAACTAAAGTGGTATGATTGGGTTAGGACAATGTCCCTTGAGTTTTTCCCCCTTCATTGATTTAAAGGCTCTTCTTGACCCCTTCGCTTATTGTTTAACGGTAGGCTTGTTGTACTCATATTGAACTCGATTGTATTGATGGGCCCAAGTCCGTATGCAAGGACCAGTTAAATCCTAGGTTAGTACTCTTCGGCTTTGGTAGCATGGTAGTTAACCTTATATTTATTTTTTGTTTGGATGGTTTTTATGACATCCATTATTTTTTCTTTTTCATTGGTTTTGTGGTATGATCTCGGTTCATGCATTGACATATTTATCATTCATGATGAAATATTTTCTTACTCGACTTTTATTCTAAACTGGTTTTAACAAGAGTTGTCCCACTTGGAACACTCAATTTATTTGTTTTTGAGATGAGGGGCGTTAGGGATGTGCTGGTTTCATACTTGAGATATTGAAAGCACATGGAATATGCTAAGTTTTTACTTGACTAGCTAGCGCATCGATGCCTTTTCTTGCATGATTTTTGCTACTTATGATCCTCTACATAATCAACATGCCATAAGACATTGATTCGGGCCTAAGAAGTCTATATGGACTATGTGCGCCCTTTATATGCACCTCTGGCCGTCAATACCATAATATCAGATGAAGGAGATGCATGAGTCCAACCTTACCCGCACGGTAAGGAGGTAGGTCAATACATTTTTTTATGGTCATTTATGGCTCCATTGAATCCTCTACATTTATATGCATTTACTATCACTAGTATACTTATTTATTGATTGTACCCTCCGATTTATGGGGGTCTGTTGGGTTATGTTTGTTGTTTGTACCTTCTGCGCTTATGGGGTCCGGTTAGGTCATTGTTTAATTATATTTTGTTCTGAGTTATTGTTTTCTTGTTTGATGATAGGCTTTGACTTTAGAATTGTGGTTTTGAGTCATTTTGACCCGGCCTTGAGTAGTTTACTAGAGGTGATGACTTGCCAACATTTTCAAGTTACTTTTGATGATGACAACATGAACGAGGTTAATATCCATATACTATACATTCAATTAAAAAGAGCGGGAAATGATCGCACAATCACATATGAAATAGCAAACATATTTCAAAGAGCAATCCAAGTCAAATAAGGAGAAAAATAAAGGCATATGAATCCGAGATGGAAAAGGAAGGAGCTAAACAAGTCCTATAAGGAAAAATAATAATTTTTTCTAGGAAAAACTAATTTCTTTCCTTGTAGAAGTCGGCTAAGGCTTAATCCACTTCTTCAAAAGAACAAAATCAAAGAAGAGAAGATTGACTTTTGGAATCACAAATTAAGAGAATTTTCCAACAAAATAAAGCAATGTGAGAGATAAAGAGGCAATAAGAAAGAAGAACTAAAGATAGGCTTTCTTTCTAGAGTTGAGATTGCATTGTTTTGTTGTAGAATAAGTGCTTAGGAAATAGGGATCAAAATGAGAGAAAGAGAGGTGTGAGAATTATAACAAGAAGTGGGTTTGGCATCTTGGAGAATAGAGTCATCAATTATAGTTAATCATTGAAGAGTACTAAAGGTACTAGAATTTGTTCCTTCTATTGCTAAGTTGTATTCTTGAATTGATCTTGAAAGTACTAAAAGAGTAGTGTGGTTTTTACCTTCCTGGAGAAAGGAAGGTTTCCACGATAAAAGAACTATTTTATTGTGTTGTGTTGAGTATTTATCAAGAGGGATGTAGTAGATGTCATCATGACATATACTTAAAGCTTCAAGTTAGTTCTTAAACTCCTACATTATTTGTATATACAAGTTAAATTATTTATGTTATCATTATATAAAACTTAAATCCTTCCAAATTTATACAAGTTATATTGAACTCAAGAGAGTGGAATAATAGTCAATGAAGTTATGAACTATGGAAACTAAGGTTCAAGTCTCACCAAGTTGAGATACAAGATCTACTGCAAATACAACTAGGTACGTTGCTACTGGAAAAAATAGGATGTGGTCATTGAACTATTCACTTATGTAATCCATGAGGTCTTAAATTTGTAGCAAAATAGAAGTAAGTATACATCTGTATGCTTTATTATGAGTCAGAAACTTCAGACATGTTCCAATTAAATATAAACACAACACATTTTTACATTTTCATTAAGATCTAAACCAGAAGAAAGTTGAAAATAAAATTAAAAAACATTATCCTCTGTGTCGAACACACCCTTGGATTAGAAAAGTTTTTTCTCTAACCTGGAGTTCATAAATTTCTGATAATACTTCAACGAAACTATATTCAAGGAGGACAAACTCATAATAAGAAAGGAAGCAGCACATGAAGTGAAAATTACACACACATCACAGACAAATGCTTTCAAAAGTGAAAAGAAAAAAAGAACATGAATGCAAGGACAGAGGTAGTTAGAATAACACTTGTACTGGAGTCTTGAGCTTTCCTGAAATGACACTGCACAAAGATCTATTATTTGGCCGTGATAGTGACACACACACTTGTTCCAGATAATTTTAGTAATCAAAACTACCCAAAACAATGTTGTAGTTGCTCTTATTTCTTTGATGTCAGCATAAAATAATCACAAGGTATTAAACAACTACTACAAATTGATCTCTAATTAGTAAAATCACTAAAGGGAAATAAAGCTTCGTCATCCCAATAGAATGTCCAAAAAAGGAAAGAAGAAACCACAACTAAGTTAGACCCCAACTTATACTGACTACCAATAGATGCGGAGCCAGAAGTTCATATGTGGTTGTCCGCACCTAGTTAATTTTTTTCAAATAGTGTATTTGTGTTAAATATATATATATATATATATATATATATAACCCATAAAGTTTAATCAAGCAAAATCTTGTATGTAACTTATAGTGAAATAATTTGATTGAATTGTCTTATTTAATTTAAAAGGTAATAGATATTTGTGTAATCAAGACACAACTTCCGATGCAAGTGTCTACGATCGTACATTAGTTTAGTAACCCAACCAAGGGTTGGGATCAATTCCAAGAGAGTGGTTTTGAGATTTAATAGAAAAATAAAATTTAATTATAACTAGTCGTAGCTAAAGACATTAATGATTAAAAACATTGTAAATTAAAGGGGGGCACACAAGAGTGTCAGATAACAATGGGGGGTTTTGTCACTAGTAAGTAAAAACAACAAAATAAACAAGGGTTTCTAAGTAATGAGAGAGGATCCTTAGGATGTGACGGCAATACGGGTTAAGCTAGAATATTGGGTACATGCTTTCGATATAAGATTTATAGAATAATAGTGACTAGAATAAACTTTTAGGGGGATAAGCTCTCACTCGAGCAACTTACCCCGTTTCAAATGTGTTCCTCTCGGACACCCATTTTCTGCATGAAGAGCAGCCTACGCCTTAACCCATTCACTCTCTCGAGCTAAGTGTATGGACATGGGACTAGGGTTCACTCTCTCGAGCAGAACCTCATGTCGACCCACTCACACCGGCAATCAATTTATTGGTTTTAGTTTTACGACCTCTCTCTCTCGCAAGCCGAAAATACATAAACAAACTTCTATTCGCAACTATAAATTCATTAAATTCATCCACAACCACTAAACGAAATCACACTTAAACTACAAATAGACTATCAGCATGCAAGACTCAACAATTATCTTAACCCATATTCGCTAAATCACACCCCAAGAATTGGGGGTTTTAGCCACACATCAACAGATAGAAATTTATACCTAAATTAACTTGCATTCAAATGGGTATGAAGATTTAAGTCTTGTTACAAGCCAAAAATGAAGAATCCAAGAGACCCAAGTCTAAATCCTTGGAGATGAAACCCTCTTTTTCTTCAAGTCTTCAAAACCCTCTCAAACTTGGAGCAAAAATATCAAAAAGTATTATTCTATATGTAAACTCTCACACTTGTTGGACTCTAAGTGAAAATTATAATAATTGTTCCACACCTAAAAATAAAAATCTAACTAGTATTTATAGTTTTCACAAATTTGTGGGCCAACAGATCATTCGGCGTCGTTAGTCAGAATCGCCCATCAACTCGGTGATTCGCCCTTTGAGGTACTTCATCGCCTTCTTGCACCAGCCCTCAACATCGTCGTGCTCTGGGTCATTGGGAGACATGGTACTGCTTCGTGAAACTTCTCGGGCATGCGCCGACTGCTCCCTTTTTCCACCGGCTCTATCCTTTCTCTCAGGGATTAGCACAGTGGAACAAAAGGAAAAGTGAGACCCTTTGGCGACTCACCAAATGGACTGGGCGATCCTCAGGCCTTCATTTCTTCGTTCTTTTCTGCCTTTTTGTTCCCTTTTGCGACGTAGTGTCCATGTTTTCCTTTAAACTTCAAATACCTGAAACCTAAGGGTTTTCTTCAAATATTGAGATAAAATAAGCATTTGAGGACACAATTTATATTAAAATATAACCTTAAATGAGTCCAATTTGTGGACTCATCAACAACCCCCAGCTTAAACTTTTGCTTGTCCTCAAGCAAACTCAAGTTCAGCCATTCAAAAAGGGTGTCTCGAACAGTGCTACACAAGACTCAATCATGAATGCACACAACAAGACTCAATTTACTTAGGCAAAGATAAAATGTGCACTCAAAGATTCAAGTTGTGACTCACCAATATCAACGAATCTCATGCTCATAATACTTGCTTCAAATGCAAGTTCAAGTTCAACTATAGTGTTCAAATGCCCTCACACAAAGAATAATTCCATATTCACACAATGGTTTCACAATTTAAAGATTTGGAATCAGATGTAACGCTCACACTCACAAACAAGAACATAATGTATAATTTCACCCATAGATTTACCCGTATTTTTCAATCAACATTTGTTTCAGCTTACTCAAGATCAAAAAGGGTTTTTCAGGGATTGTAATGGGGCTGAGTACAAAGGTATGGTCATTTAGGCTCAGTTACTTTCATCCTCATGAGATATGGTTCTCACAACACTTCCTTTCCTTTATCCTTCATCATTTTCATTAGTGCTTATAAGTCATCCTATTATTTATTTTACAAGAATTGTTTGGAAACCCCCTTTCATTTTTCAACTTTATTCCACAACTTTTCTTTTTCATTCTTTTTCTTTTTCCTTTCTGTCTTTTTTTTTATATGGAGGGGTTCCATTTTCCTCAAAAACCATGGGTGAGGGACTTTCTTGCACTTCTTGATTTGCCCTCTCTTTTCACCACACCCCCAACTTCGGCTTTTGGCCTAAGTTGGCTATTCAAACTAACCACAACTTCATGAGGATTATGACTGATGGATTAAAAAAGTTCTAGTTTTCATCAAGTTTCTTCCAAAGAAAGGTAAGGCTCAAGGGGTATTCAAGAAAGAATCCCACACTCACAAGGTAGGTCATAAAAGTGGTATATGTCAGATTGGTTCACACTCGTAGAAGTTGCCTAATATCATATCAAGAGATATCATCACTTAGTTGACCGGACCAACGGGGGCAAATTCTAGGATCTATCATGCATAGTTCACAAGTATGCTCATCACACTAGACATTGACATTATAAGTCAAACAAGACTCTACCCTTTCGCTAGTGTGCAATGATCATCACAAGAGAATCAATTTGATACAAGGCTAGTCATAACGAGATGCAAATAGTTCACATATTGTCTATGCAACTTCATTTGTCCTCATCATAGTCGCGCATTCATGTTTGTTCAATTGAGAGCACTATTCAAGTCATGTATATTGATTGGAACTGAGACTCAAATTTTTGCAAAAGAATAGCCACATTCAAGAGCATATAACGAGTGGTGAAAATATGCGAAAAACTCAAAAATATTTGGAAGGGTCCAAACCATTTTGTAATATGAAATAAAAGGAGCCACACGCTCAAACATCAAATAGCACACAACATACAAACATCAAACAGCCCAAATATACACAACATACAAACATTAAATAGCACACAAAGGTGGGCCTCACCCCACCACAAATAAACGCAATTTGTCCTCAAATACAAATAAGATTATCCAGGATTTATAATAAAGAAAGACAGAGAGGGAGGTAAAGAGGGGATCCTGTCTAATTTGTCGCTCCATCTGTCTGGGCTTTAATGCCTAGAGTGACCCCAGAAGAACCAACTCCACTGGATCCAGCAACAGGTGCTAAGGAAGCTTGCATAACAACATATATCATAATTGCTTCCGTCTCGGTCAGGTCTTCATCTGCAGCTCCCTAAGTATCCTGAAGCATCTGTTCATCCGTTTCTGTTGGTGACTCAGGATCGGCTATCTGCTTCGCTCTATCCCCATGTCTTATGGTAGTCTGAGGCATTTCGGGAAAATCTGGAATTTCCATTGTTCCAAAGATCATGGACATATCGGTGGACTTTACGTAGTCCACATGTTTCTTCAGTTCTACAATGGCGGCATTTAAGGTTGTTACCTCCGTTGTGGCTCCTTGGTCGCGCTCACACACTGCTATCCTGGCCGCTAGAGCATCAATAATAGTAGTCAGTGGTTTCACAACATAATCAAGGGAAGCCTGAATCATGCCTGGAATGGAGCTTTCTATGTTGGCAACCCAACAATTAGCAGATTGGGCAAGCTGTCTCATCCGGATCAAGGATGCCTGAGTGATCGGCCCACATGAGGCCACAACAGCAGTAGGTCTTGGTGGTAATGAAGAAGCAGAGGGACCTGGAGGGTCAGCAGTAGTGATAATGGCATCAGATATACCTGAAGGCCTAGGGAGGGAGTAGGCAAAGATTTCTCTACAGGAATAGATCAAGTGGCCACAGCTTCCTTCTGTTTCTTTTCCACTTGGTCCTTAAGATATTCAGCTTCGATCTTTCGAATATTAGTGGAGGCGGTGGCAACCAAATCCACATCCTTCTTTGCATCTCTAGGCACCTGAGCTCTTTTGCACAATGCAGTCATTAATATCGGGAAAGAGAGAGATGTATGGCTTCGCTTTCCACGCATATTGATCTCGGAAGCAATGATCATCCCTAGATTTATCCTAGTTTTCTCCGTGATGCATCCAAGACAAGCTGCCTTGGCAAGGCGAATGATTGATTCATTCTGTGATGGCATAATTGTGTTCTTGATGAACCTGAACCAGTATCTTGCAACTACATTCAGATCTTTCTTTTCAATCAAAACACCTTCTGCTAACCATTTCGAAACATTATCATCTCATAACAGTGGGGCTAACCAGTTTTTCATCGCATGCAGCTTCTCTGTTATGATCAAGTGCTGGCAGTGATTATTAATTTTATTGGACATACCTAAGGCTGTGTTGATAGCGGCACTGTCACAAGCTACCTTACTTCCTCTGACAGCCACGTAGTCAACTACTTTGAAAGAGAATACCAACATCTTCCGTTGAGGTACCAATGCATTGTATGCATTGTAAAATTCTCTGACCCAACTTGGTATATAAGAGCAATGGGGTTTTGTGAAGATTTGGAATTTGTGATATTTCAGGCACTCTATTATCTCAGGATACCTATCGATCACCCCATCTATGGACAGCCATTTTTTCTCATTGATCGCTCTCAGCCCCTCAAACTTTAATCTATTCATTGATTTAGGTGGGGGGGCCTTATACTAGAGGTGCAAGTACTATTGCCTGCTCTGGAACTGGAGAAGTCAGAGTGGTAGATCGAGGATTTCTGATCTGAGATGGGTCCTTTAGATGGTTAGATCGTAACTCATTCCTCTGTGCCTCCATCAGTTCATCTTCATCTGAACCCATGCTCTCAATGTCATATGTTGTTGGGTCATTGGTGTAAAAACCAGTACTGTCAGAGCTTGCATTTGATAGCTCAACGGTTTTGTCATTGCCCTTGCCTTTCCCACCAGTTGCGAAAACTTTAGTGGCCTTGTTCGTGGATGAAGTTGCATCCTTATGGAGCGTAATCCCTTTTTACTTTCCTTAGGGTGGTGTGTTGCTACCTAATTTGTTAGGCTTAGTCATATCTACAAAAGATTGGGAAGAGTTAGGAGAGAAATCAAGTAGAAGCACATCCAATCTTTTGGAGGAAAACTCGCCAAGTGGATCGGCGATTCGCCGAACCTCTTTGGCGAGCTAACTCGGGCTCGTCGAAAGGGTTAGCTTCAAATCATAGCTAGTCGGTGATGGGAAGGTATTTTTTGGTGAATCGCCGACTACTTTCGGCGAGCAAGGGTTTGTCCGCCAAACATTACAGTGCATGAGGTTCTCAGGTGTGCAAATAGAAAGCGATAAAGAGTGCTTTCGACGATTCGCCAAGTGCTTTCGGCCAAGGCAGGCATCTCGCAGAAAGTTACAAAATCATACCACAAACTCGACATGAAATTAAATGCGAGATGAAGAACATAGGCAAACCACCGAGTGATTCGGCGAGCCCGACTTAGCTCACCAAATTGCCCAACGTGCCCATTTTCAATCCACCTTCAAAAATTCAATCTCGCAAACCCTAAAAAAAAATCAAAGCATGCACTAACAAAATTCAAATAAGACCCGCAGTACCCATTGCCCCGGGATACTCAGATTTCTCCTAGATTTGCCTAATTTGGCCATTTGACGATATTTTGCTCTTAAAAGTGGTGTCCCCCGCTCTATCATTGAGCAGTTCTCGTAGTTTAGCACAAACAATGGGTACTTTGATTTCACCCAATCAATCTAAACAGCACGCAAGCACAACCCAATACAATTTCATTCATTTAAAAACACACAAGTTATGAACATTTGACTATCAAATCAATACGGGAAAGATTTTCATATTAACATAGGTATTTAAGCACTCTAATCCTATCAGAGAGGCCTAGCACACATCAATAGGATACGATCATTGCAAAAAAGTAAAAACTATTCGAAAATAAACTTGGGGTTTGGAGAACTGACCTTTTGTGCCGATTAAAATGTGATTAAAAAGCTAGGTAGCAAAAAAATCCAATTCCGAGCACAAATCAACTAACCAAAATATTATTATAATGCTAAAATAAAGAAAACACTACCTTGGTATGAGTTTGTGAAAGTGAGTGTTCAAACGGTAGTCAGGTGGGCCACCAGGACGACATCGGTAATCTCAATGATGTCCAAGAGCCCAACATCAATGACCCTCATCTCATAGGAGGTGTTGGAGCCATCCATTTACCCCCAACCTAGGGAAACGCACTGTTCCACATAACGAGCACCATGTTGCTACTAAAGGGACTTTTCAGTGGACTGGCTCATGAGGATCCTCACGAGCATCTTCGAAACTTTGTAGATTTCTGCTGACCATTCTCGTTCAAATACAACCCCCAGGAGTCATTCTGATTAAGGCTATTCCCTTTCTCGTTGATGGGAGAGGCATTCAAGTAGCTGGCCAAGCTACCACATGAATCCATTACTTCTTGGGAGGATCAAGACACAATTTCTGATGCAAGTGTCTACGATCGTACAATAGTTTAGTAACCCAACCAAAGGTTGGGATCGTTCCCAAGAGAGTGGTATTGAGAATTAATAGTAAAATAAAATTAATTCTAACTAGTCGTAGCTAAAGACATTAACGATTAAAAATATTGTAAATTAAAGGGGGGGGGGGG
>JAJOOH010021816.1:0-26076 GCA_029582605.1 Solanum gracilifrons | reverse complement strand
TTAATGAAAGATCGTTCTGAGTTATTTTCTATTTTCAAAAGTTTCTTTGCTGAAATACAAAATCAGTTTGGTGTTTCTATTCGTACTTTTCGTAGTGACAATGCCTTAGAATACTTATCCTCCCAATTTCAGGAGTTTATGACTTACCAAGGCATTATTCACCAGACTACTTGTCCATACACCCCTCAACAAAACGGTGTAGCTGAAAGAAAAAATCGGCATCTTATTGAGACCGCTCGTACTCTTCTCCTTGAATCCAATGTTCCGCTGCGTTTTTGGGGAGATGCAGTTCTTACGTCTTGTTATTTGATAAATAAGATGCCCTCTTCTTCTATTCAAAATCAGGTTCCATATTCCATACTGTTTCCTCAGTCACATCTCTATCCTATCCCGCCTCATGTCTTTGGGAGCACATGCTTTGTTCATAACTTAGCCCCAGGAAAAGATAAATTAGCTCCTCGTGTCCTCAAATGTGTCTTTCTTGGTTACTCTTGAGTCCAAAAAGGGTATCGTTGTTATTCACATGATCTTCATCGATACCTTATATCCGCTGATGTTACATTTTTTTAGTCTCAGCCTTACTACACATCTTCTGATCATCCTGATGTATCTATGGTCTTACCCATACCTCAGGTTTTACCTGTGCCAACCTTTGAGGAATCTACGGTTACTTCTACATCTCCAGTTGTAGTGCCACCACTACTAACTTATCATCGTCGTCGACGTCCAACCCTAGTCCCAGATGATTCATGTCATGCGCCAGACCCTGCTCCTACTGCAGACTTGCCTCCTCCTAGCCAACCGCTTGCACTTCAAAAAGGTATACGATCCACTCGAAATACTAACCCACATTATACCTTCTTAAGTTATCATCGTCTATCATCACCCCATTATGCATTTGTGTCGTCTTTGTCCTCTATTTCCATTCCTAAGACTACAGGTGAAACACTTTCTCATTCTGGATGGAGGCAGGCTATGGTTGATGAGATGTCTGCTTTATATAAGAGTGGTACTTGGGAGCTTGTCTCCCTTCCTGCAGGTAAATCTACTGTTGGTTGTCGTTGGGTTTATGCAGTCAAAATTTGTCCAGACGGTCAGGTTGATCGACTTAAGGCTCGCCTTGTTGCCAAAGGGTATACTCAGATATTTGGGCTAGATTATAGTGACACTTTTGCTCTTGTGGCTAAAATTGCATATGTTCGTCTTTTTCTATCTATGGCTGCCGTTCGTCATTGGCCTCTTTATCAGTTGGACATTAAGAATGTTTTTCTGCATGGTGATCTTGAGGAAGAAGTCTATATGGAGCAACCACCTAGTTTTGTTGCTCAGGGGGAGTCTAGTAGCCTTGTATGTCGATTGCGCAGGTCACTCTATGGTCTAAAACAGTCTCCTCGAGCTTGGTTTGGGAAGTTCAGCACAGTAATTCAGGAGTTTGTCATGACTCGATCTAGTGCAGAATCAGAATATCGAGCAATGGCGACAACAACTTGTGAGCTAGTTTGGATCAAACAGTTGCTGGGAGAACTAAAATTTGGCAAAGTTGATCAGATGGAACTTGTGTGTGATAATCAAGCGGCTCTTCATATCGCATCAAATCCAGACATCATGAAAGGACTAAGCACATTGAGATTGACTGTCACTTTGTCAGAGAAAAGATACTCTCGGGAGATATTGTTACGAAATTTGTGAAGTCAAATGATCAGCTTGCAGATATCTTCACCAAGTCCCTCACATGTCCTCGTATTAATTACATCTGTAACAAGCTAGGTACATGATTTGTATGCACCAGCTTGAGGGGGAGTGTTAGAATAGAAATAAGTATTTCCTACTTAGAATAGGAATAGGAATAGGAATAAGAATACGAATCCTAGTTGGAAAAGGATTCCAATGTAGTGTCTATAAATAGGGTATCAATGTAACTATTTAGATACACAATTCAATAATATTTTTCCCATATATTTCTCACAAGCTTAAATTACCTAGCAAGAAAAATGTGGTGGATTTTTTATAATATTTGTTGAGAAGTTTTATTTGCAGTTTGGATATGAGGCAGAATCGCCATAATAAATAAACTAAATAAGTTAGCTAGACCTATAACTGCAACTAGACGACTACTGTAAACGGTAATAAATTGAACAGCCTGGACTGTCGTCAGGAACAGGTAAACTTAAATATGTGAGAGTGATGGTGATTACTAGATAGGCAAGAAATTATGTATTCCATTGAGATAGCATGATCATGTTGCTCAAAAGATTGGCAAGAAAAAGAAGACAACTAGGAGGATGTCATTGTTAGGTCGTTTTTGGCTTTATTTGGGAAAACAGAATTAGGAGATTGTTCCATTAAAGCGAGAGTTATGTTAGGCTTATAAAAAAATCACTTCTATTCATTTATCTTTAGTGTAAAGAGAGAATTCCCTTTTATACATAAAAGTTTGATTGTGAGTTTAGTTGAGCAAAACATCCATTTTGTTCTTATTTCTTGAAGTCCATCTTGGTTTGGTGTTAGTGGTTTTCACTTGATCTAGCTAAAGAGATTTCCAAATTTACCTTTGGTTTTGTTGTTGTGGTGAATAATTATAGTAAAACTGTCTATGCTTATACTGAACAGATTTTGCAATATCGTTCCACTAAAATCTCACTGTTCTTTTGCTACTCATGAATAGGTGGGGAGTGCAGCTGCTTATTTGCAGACAGGCCTCTTTTCTGCTAGGCGTTATTTTATGCTGTTGGCATCTTCAGTTTTTATCATCACTTGGCTTAATTTAAGGTGTGTGTTTTACTGTCTTTGGGAATTCTATCTACTACTTGATCATGGTGGCAAGGTGGAAATACTTTGATGTGCTTTCACTATCTAGTCAAAGTTGTCTAGTGCAAGAAGCACTTGATTGAATGGCATTTAGATACGATCAAATCCTCTTCAATATTCAGCACTTGATTGAATGACATTTGTTGCAACAATTAACGAATAAGGATAGGGATAGGACTTTTATATTAGAGGGGATAGTTCTTGAAAATCTTGATTTCTTCTCTAGTCCTCTGCTTCTTTTCCCCCTTTCTTTTCATTTACTTTCATTACATTTTCTTTTCTCTTCTACCCTTAAGTGTAATTCCATGTTGCGTTGGTTAAGAATTGTATATTTTGAGATTGTTTCTGAACATATGAGAGAGATATTTGGGCTAACTTGGTAGATGGAAGTGGTTAAGCATCAAACCCACTGTTTTTAAAAAATTGTGGTGTCTGGGCTAGCTCGCGCCACCTCAACTTATTTAACAGGGTACCTACTATCTCCCACCAACTCAAGCACTAGGCAATTCTGCCCACCAAGGCTTTGATAAATGGGAAAAAATCACCTAGTATTTGCCTCCGTTGGGATTTGAACATGAGACCTTATGGTTCTCAACCCACTTATTGACCGCTAGCCAACCCTTGACATTGTCTTGGTGCACTGTAATAGGAATAATTCTGATTTGTTTTAAAAAGATTGTATTTCATTATAATGCATGTGGCTTTATTTTTTATGGTTATGTTATAAGTAAGGACTATAATGTCCTTGTTAAACATCTTGCACTCTATATCATATCTCTGTAATCTGGGCAGCAACGACGTTTATGATTTTGACACAGGAGCTGATAAGGACAAGAAAGAGTCAGTTGTGAACCTTGTTGGCAGGTAAAAATTTCTACCGCTGCCATGGCAATCGCATTACTATTTTGTTTTGTTTCCTTTTTTTCTTTAATCTTACTTATATTGAATAGGATGATGTACCTTAATTTTCTGAAAATTAAGTGCATGGCTGTGTATATTGAGCTCTTAATTCTTATGCTTGAAATCATTGTCATTGAATACATGAAGGGGGCAGGATAACCTGTATATTGACCATCCTTCAGTCAGACTGCTATTTATCATAGTTACTGGATTATAGGTACAAGCTAGATAAGTCAATAACCTGTCTCAAGTATGTCCTAGAGTCTACTCTTTTGCTGACTAAAAGTATATGTCAACTAAAATGTTACCTTTCTAAAAAAAAAAGAGGATGTATCAACTAAAGTCACTCTTTCTCAGACTGCTTCCATATTTCAGTTTGTGAATATGAAGTTCCTGTGACTTTTCCAGTATAAGGTTGCCTTTACAATGTGGTCATGCAATGGCCTTATATTTATTTGTTTGGAATTACAGTTTTAAGGTTGATTCACTTTGCTTTGTAATCTTGGTGTAAGCCGCACAGGAACATTCATCGCTGCTTGCTTGTTACTTGCCCTTGGTTTCTTGGGGCTTACTTATACATCTGTGGAGGCTGCAAATCTACGTGCTATATTACTATTAGCTTCTGCAATTACTTGTGGTTACATATATCAGGTAATTCAAATAATTTAGTCCAATGGAATCTTCTATACTTCTGATCCTGCATATATTGCTCCATAAGCAACATTTATTATTCTGGTTAGCATAGGAAATTCAACATCTTAATTGAAGTGGCAAAGATCCTCTTTATAAATGGTTCTTTCTTATAACCCCGCTAATTGCTACAATGCTTGGAAATCGAATTTTCTGCTAAAAAAATCTCCTAATCCAAGTGCAATCAATCAATCAATCTATCATTGTCTCAATCTCAATTTCCCATTGGGATTAAGAAGTAGTCAGACTTCTTGAACTTCAATTTCTCTTTTCCCTGATCCTACTTTACTCTTTCTCCCTCAGCTGTATCTGTTCAAAGTTTCCATCAATGGAGCTTGCTCAATACCAACTATTTTCTTTAAAAAAAGAAAAATAACTTCAGCAGTTTCTATTACAGCACCTGTCTTGTCCTCTTGTTCTCCATGCTAAACTACAAAGTTCTTATTTTAATGTTTTTAATATTAAATTAGTGGGCTTCTGTGCTAATCTCTCTATCTCTCTCTCCCCCCCTCTCTCTCTATGCCGTATGGGAGATTCATGAGTAGTTTCAGGTGTTTATTGTCTCTCTTTCCCCTCAATACGTAAATAATTGGATTCTGTTGCTTCTAACAAACTGTCTTGTAGTGCCCGCCGTTTCGGTTAAGTTACCAAGGTCTGGGGGAACCCTTGTGCTTTGCTGCATTTGGTCCTTTTTCTACGACTGCCTTTTACTTGCTTCAAAGCAGCACCAGGTTTGTTTTATTATTAATACCCATATAATGAAGGTTTTTACACATAACTAAATCTACTCTAATATGCATTTCAGTGAGCTCCCAATCACATATACAACACTTTCAGCATCAGCACTTGTTGGTTTCACAACATCACTTATCCTGTTCTGTAGTCATTTCCACCAGGTAATAAGGTCTCCTTACCTTCCCTGACTCCATCATTGTGGGAAATAATTTGTTAACCGTTATTTTACCAGTACTTGCAACTCATTCATCTGATACAAAATTCAGGTAGAAGGGGATAAGGCCGTGGGAAAGTTTTCTCCACTGGTAAGTACACCTAGGTCAGACATCAAAAGTTCAAGTAGAAATGGAAGAACTAGTGGTCACTTGTATTTTTGCCTCTGAGTTCAGGTTAGGCTTGGTACAAGAGCTGGTTCTAGAGTTGTAAAAGTGGGTATGACAACACTCTATGCAGGGATGCTTCTTCTTGGTTTCACTCAAACACTTCCATTTACATGCATAGTAAGTCTTTATATGGTTTCTTAATGTGGTTACAATAATTACCAATGAGAAATTTCATTTTCTGTTTATCTGCTACGTACATGTTTTGGGAAGCTTTTGTTCATTTGTTTTAGCCAGAAACAATTTCCTGAACTTGTAGTCACCAAAGAAGTTTACTAAGTTGTGATAAACCTGTTATGGATTTTGTGTTGGCGATTTTAATGTTATTTTTTTAACCTTCAAATTATGAATACTTAGATATGTTCCACTATCTAATCCAGTATCAATTTCTTCCAGATTCTTGGTGCTTTAACAATACCAATGGGAAAACTCGTAGTTAGCTATGTGGAGAAGAACCATAAGGTGAGTGAAGATTTTGTTTTATTCTTCCACGAAAACATCATCTTGGTCATTGTTGGGGTAATGTTGGAGAAATAGAAAGTGCAACTGTATATCCTCCTCTGACTTATATCTACTTAGCTCTCCCTTTGGGCATTCAATGTTCATTTGAGTCATGATTTTGAACTTCAATATTTTAGGACAAAGCAAAGATCTTTATGGCAAAGTATTACTGTGTGAGACTTCATGCTCTATTTGGAGTGGCTCTGGCTGCTGGCTTGGTAGCAGCTAAAATGGTTGCTAGATATCCTGTTCCAAAACCAATATTCTGAATCATAGAATTCATCAGGTTAGGCTTTTCGTGGTTATAAACCTATTTACCAGAGTGAAGTATGAGTATAGCATTTATGTGAGAACGACTTTTTCCTGATTTAGTGGCTACGTCTGATCTCAGGAATACACATTGTCGCTGAGAGACCTGAAAGCATCAAGAAGCAATTTTTTCAAACTCAGGCTCTTTTGAATGCAAATTACAAGATGAACTTTCTACAGAAGGGAATGGAAAAAAGATTCAAAGCTCTTGGCTATTAGCCTGCCTACGCTGTGTTCTCGATCCAATGGACATTGGATTACTTGAACTCCCCTTAGTTCAGTAAATTTCCAAAATTCTTTTGAGGGTATTAGTCTTGAGCACTGAGAAAAACTTTCAAGAAATGCATGAATGTGATGCATCAACAAATCTGTGTTTCCTGATCTACTTATTGACAATTAATTAATTAATAATTCTTTCTCTATGTTTTGTCTAGTGGTGACTGATTTTACTAAATTTCTACCTGTAAAATTGATATTAGAAATTTATGTCAATTAAAGATATACAAGACTTCTAAGTTTTAGGTCTCGATTTTTCTATTGATTAAAGTAATTACACTGGTTGATTAAATCAAAACTATTTATTTTACATAATAGTATTAGATCAAAAAGAGTTTAAAATACCATGTGCAGAGAAGATTCATATAACTAGCCCAACTTGCTCGGAAAAGGGGCATAGTTGTTTATTTGTAAAATCAAAGTCTAAAAGATCATTGGACTTATCGACTCCAAAACAGACCTTGAAATCATTAATAGGAGGAGACTCTGCCAGTCTCAGGTTTTCAATCAAGTTGGACTTAATTACAAGACAAATTTCAACAGACAAAAATCTGACCCAGTATACTGTCATCTTAATTTCTATAGCTTCTACGACTGCTGGACTATGAGTAGGTTCATCCATTAGAATCATGCTTCCAGAAAGCAAGTTTGCACCACAGACTGGATAATTGCCAATTCAGCCTAATACTGGTTTCTGACCAAAGTTGTATATTGCTGCTGGTGTCAGGGACATCCAGTATTACTGACCAGGCTCCAGGTATAAGTCCTCTCATTTATGCCACGAGTTGTATGATCCAACTGAGCACCAAGAAAGGTGTGTTTATCAGCTTGGGTCGCAGTTCGTGCCGAGAACATGAGAACACCGAAGGATCACATATACTGATGTTACTTGTTGCTTCATGTGCAAATGCACAGTTGAGAATGTGGACTACTTCCTGTTACATTGCAAAAGTGGCAACACAGCTATAGTGAGAGTGCTGAATTGGTTGGGAATACAGTGTACTATGTCAGGCACAATGAAGAAAGTTTCACAGCCCTAGGGAAGAAGGAAGAAGAGATGTAGGGATACGACAACAACATATCCAATATAATCCTACAAAGTGGGGTGGTAAATGAAGAGGAGATGTAGCTGTAAATTCAAAAAGAAAAACCCTTTTTTTTTTAGATGGTAAATTAAACAGAAATGTTATAAAATGTCATGTACTCCTCACAAAAATGTTATGAGATCCCAAACAATTGTATGGCTATTAAAAAAAATTGCTCATACGGTTTTTACTTATCCAAACTTCTGCTTCCATGTTCCAACCTTTGAAAATGAATGATACAAAAAAGGAAAAATCACCCCATATACACATTTAAGAGTCAATATTACATGTTTTAAATCTACTTTTAAAAAATTCTTGCTTATAACAGTTTAATTACGGGTTATAACATATCACTAATTATTTATAAATTAATTAAATTTTACTTTATTAAATAAGTAATTTTTTATAATTTTATATTATTATTAAATCATTTAAATAAAGAATACCCCATAATTATCTCTTACACAATTATAGAGATTTTGCATTGATTACACTTCCTTATTTAATGTTATATTCATAACCTCCCATTAGTCAATCCCACCACCCTTCCCCCACACATATCCAACTATAAACGCTATCACCCCACTTTCACCTTCTTCTCTCCCATTTTTCTCACCAGCCAATTACACCATCATTCAATCTTTCGTCCAATTTTTTTTTCCAACAAAATTATGTCTAAGAAACCCATTGAAACGCCTCAAAAGAATCCTAGATTGGATGAAAGAACATCTAATGATGATGTTCATGTTTCAAATTTTAATATATTAACTCAAATTGTTGAAAATCCGGCGAATATTCAAAATCCGGCGACGGATGGTTCATTTAAGTTGAAGGAGCGACAAAGAGAGAAAAAATGAAGAAAAAAAAAATGTCACCCCTGCAAATCAAAAGGGGAAGAAGAGGAAGGGGAAAATTGTTGAAACCCCTTCTGATTCCGATTTTGATTTTATTACTGAAATCAAAAAGAAAAAAAAAACAAATGTAGAAGTTGGAGCATCTTCAAAACCATCAACAAGAAGAACAACAAAAAGTTACTATTTTTTTTCAACTTTTGGACAATTTTTTGTGTTTAAGTATTTGATGATATATAATATCATATGTTTTCTTTCAGGCAGATATCATTTACATATGAATTACTGATTGCCTATTACAATTTTAATAAAGTAAAATTTAATTAATTTATAAATAATTAGTGATATGTTATAACCCGTAATTAAACTGTTATAAGCAAGAATTTTTTTAAAGTAGATTTAAAACCTGTAATATTGACTCTTAAATGTGTATATGGGTGATTTTTCCTAATAAAAAAGAGTATAGAAGACCATTGGAAAAAGAAGAAGAAGAAGATAACAATTGTTAGCTGTGTATGTGTTCATGGTCAACAAACGTAATTAAGGCCCAACTATTTGGCCTGAGGAGCCCATATCAATTGTGCGGAGAAAAGCCCATTGAATTTGGGTTAACGGCCCAATTAATTACTTCATTAATGGGTCAAGATTATTTACGGATAACGTAATAAAGGCCCAACTTAATGGCCCAAGGAGAACCAAGTTCATTTGGGCCGAAAAGGGCCCTTTTATAAATGTGACAAATCATAGACACCTACTTCGACTAATGTTGTAATTTAGTTTTGAGTATTTACAAGAAGCCTATTTTCACAAATTAATAAATATATATTAAATTTGAAATTATAAGTTAAGTGTTTAATAGTTAAAAATATTAATAGTGTCATTCAATGTTTAAAGCAACTTTCACATATAGAAAATACAAAATCATATTTGTATGTTATAACTATAGTTTGAATAATTGCGCTTTATAGCAAACTTTATGTTTGCTATGGCTATTTTGCGATACAAATATACAAAAGAAGCTGTCTATTTCACTATATATATATATATATACAAAAGAAGCAATTGTATAATCTGTTTCGGTATACATATACAAAAGGATCAATTGTATAATATGTGTTTGTATAAAGCGAGAAAGAGAGAAAGACAAAAGAAAACTGGGTAGGAAAATATTTGTATTGTATAATTATAACTGTATCAAACAAAGATATATGTATTTGCATGTGTATATACAATTTTATCTCGCATTATACAAACAGAAACACAATTTATACATTTCTGTTTGTATAAAGCGAGAGAGGCAGGGGAGAGACTGACGAGCGAGATCTGGGAGAGTGGCGAGCGAGATCTGAGAGAGGGGGAACAAAAATATATGTATATATACAATTTTCTCTCGCTTTATACAAACACAAACGCATTTTATACATTTTCGTTTGTATAAAAGCGAGAGAGGCGAAGGAGAGACTGCCGCGAGTGGTGAGCGAGATTCACCAGGGAGAGAGGCGAAATAGCAACAGTTTACTACGGGGTACAATTAAATTAAACTGTGGTTATGACATTTAATTTGAATTAATAGTTTTTTATTATATACTCCCTCCGTTTCACAAAGAATGAACTCCTTTCCTTTTTAGTCAGTTTAAAAAAGAACGATCTCTTTCCTTTTTTGGTAACATTTTACTTTTTGCTTTCCACGTGGCATGTTTAAGACCACAAGAATAAGGGTCATTTTGTAGATTTGACATAACTTTAATTTAGGATCACAAGATTCAAAAGTCTTTTTTATTTACTTAAACTTCATGCCAAGTCAAACCAAGTAATTCTTTGTGCAACGAGAGAATACAATTTTTCCATGTTTAAATAATGTAATTTTTTCTGAATTGACTAAAAATAAAAGTAGCACATGTAAATTGAAATAGAGAAATATTTATTGGGACGATAAAAATTTATACTCATATCAACATAAAGCAGAAGAACAAAAGTGCAGAGGATCCGAATTTCTGGTATGCTAATATTTTATGGATCAAGATTTCATCTTCTTTTACAGAAAACATTGAACTGAGTCAGCTCAATCATTTTCCAAATGTTGACAGACACTCCTCCTTTGTTAGACCGACGTAGTGGCTTACGCATATTTCACAATAGTCGACAACTTTGTACCGTATTCTATATATAAATATAAAAAAAATGCACATGACAGAAGCCGTTTGTCTACTATAAAAGCATGTCCAATATTTGATATTGAATAGTTTTTGGGCAAGACATGGGTTGGAGAGGAATTTTGGGTTTTGAGTATGGGATTGTTCAAGCACCCTTGGGACCTGATATCTCAAGTCCACAGCTTGTTGCTGCTGTTGCTAATGCTGGTGCTCTTGGTTTTCTCAGAGTTCCTGATTGGGTATGTTTCTTCTCCCATTACTAGTAATATTGTCTGCTCTACCGCTTTAAAATGCATCACTAGGGTGTGAGCATCTTGATTTATTGATGTGAGATTTGTGGGTCTACAAACCCTTCAAATGTCCCGAAATTTCAGATTGTTTTATGTTTTATATTCCTATTTTAATTTGTCACCGTACAGAAAAGTTGAGAGCTTAATTTTAATCCCCTCTTCTTAGCAGCCCCCAAATTAAAGAAAGATAAGCACAAAAATAAGTTGTGTAGTGAACTTGTTTTTACAGGTCAACCCTGTTCAGTCAATGGCTATCTTGTCTTTTAATCAATCTTTGATTAGACTCGGAATTGTTCGCTCATAGCATGATGGAAGTGTCCATTATAGTAAAACGCGCTGCTGAAACTATAGTCCTCAGGGGCGTAGCTATGTTATAGTTAGGGTGTGCAATTGGACACCCTTCGTTGGAAAATAATACCATATATATATATATATATATATAAGTAAAATGATATATGAAGTGATTAAATAACATATTCTAGAATCTAGACACCCTTGACTGTAGCCTAGTTGTTTTAGACGCCTTGAAAGAGCCAGTGCTTAGGGTGCCCACGTGTGCATATCTCACTAGTATTTTTTCACTTTTTTTGGGCACCCTTCGTGGGATGCCCACGTGTTTGAATCTCACTAGCAACCATTTTTATTTTTTTTCACTTTTTTTTGGACACCCTCCGTGAAATTCCTGGCTCCGCCATTGATAGTCCTCTAGAAGGGCAGTGGAGTCTAACATTGTAATTTTTTTTGTGTGGCAGGAAGATCCTGATTATGTGAGAGAGCTTATAAGAAAGACCAGAACCTTAACTAACAAACCATTTGGGATAGGTGTTATTCTTGCATTTCCTCACAAGGAAAATGTAAAAGCTATACTGGATGAGAAGGTTGCAGTATTGCAGCTTTATTGGGGTGAATGTTCAAAGGAGTTGGTTCTTGAAGCTCATAAAGCTGGGGTCAAAGTTGTACCACAAGTAAGTTTTCAACACAACTCTTTTCACATTTTCATAAATTCACTATTTGTCATTGAATATCACAAAACTTGCCTTTCTCCCTATCATTATTTTTTGGCATTACATGATGTTGGATCCTTTTGTGCATTTAATTAACTGGGCTAGTGTGGGGTTCACTTTAAATTGCTCTATGCAGCTTAGGAGCCTTTGTTCTGCTTGTTCTAGTTGAAATGTCGCTCATCAACGAATGCAACTCTTCACCCAAATGATACACATTCTTAGACATGAGCAAAGAACAAAAAGAAGTTCAAATCAATTATATTCATCCTTATTTTATGTACTGCAGTAGCCCTTTTTCCCCCAGTATTTTGGTTTTTGAATTATGTAAGAATACCAATTAATAGTAGATAATCCTTTTTTTTTGCTTTTTATATGAGTTAGTTCTTTCTTGCAAGTTAAGTTTAAGGTTTAAGAGTTCCTAATTACTCATATAGCCGATTCCGGCTTGTTTTGGACTGAGACATAGTTGTTATATGTCTAGTGATATATTTTGAAATATTCTATTCTCAGCTTCCCTCTTATCCTGTAGCATGATTGCGGTTGCCTCTTTAAGTTAGGTGGCTTCTGCTTTTTGCTGTAGAGTACATTTGTGAAAGAATAGATAACTTACCTTCACCTACTTTTTCCTGAAATGTAGCTTATAAAGCACACGTGTTGTTTTTTAAGATTGGCAGCTATGAAGAAGCAAAGAAAGCTGCTGATGCTGGTGTAGATGCAATTATTGTCCAAGGTCGGGAAGCAGGAGGTCATGTAATTGGCCAGGTATAATGGTGATCATTTTCATGATGTGCTTTAGTTTTTTCATCAAGTTAACAATATTTGTTCTTCCTTGAGAATATTTCACTTCAAGCACTTCCCCCTCCCCCCTCTTCCCCTCAAATCTACATTGTTTCTGTTGAAGTCAATCTCATCATCACTTTTTTGTGAAATTACTTATCGATTAATATATGACCTACTTGGTTGATTTCCTTTTAGGATGGTTTAATCACCTTATTGCCTAGAGTAGTCGATCTTGTTCGTGGTCGTGACATTGCAGTAATTGCTGCTGGAGGAATAGTGGATGAGCGTGGTTATGTTGCTGCTCTGGCCCTTGGTGCACAGGGTGTTTCATTAGGTACCAGGTATGGATCTTTTAGTTCTAACATTTTAAAGGTGTTTAATCTATTATCAGTACCTGCTTCCTCTCCGGCTTATATCCTGTTAATCATGCTGGGCCATTGCTGTTTAGAAGTTAGGTCTCACTTATAAATTGCAGTTTACTATGCCCTCTTGTTTAGATAGTTTCTTATGTTCATTTTTAGGGGATAGATACATCATTGTAGGATTGATGTCGTTGGTCAATGCGGACTCTTATTTTTTCAATAGATTATTTTTGTTGTACATTCACATGTATGAGGCATCAAGAATTTAAAAAATGAAAAAGTTCTAGACACAATCCTATTCTGATTTCTAAAATGTTTTGGTCCTGACAGTAAAGATGGAATGATGAAATAAATGCCACAAGATGCTGAAATATCCTATGATAATAGATGTTTCAGCACATCAGCTAGGAATATTTAGGAACTTTCCTCACATAAAAGCTATTCATGTCCTTGTTTATACGAAAACCAGTTGCCAAGTTTTCAATATCTTATACCTTTTCAGGTTTCTTGCAACAGAGGAAAGCTATGCTCACCCAACGTACAAGAGGAAGCTGATCGAATTTGATCAAACAGAGTACACAGACGTATTTGGTCGTGCAAGGTGGCCAGGGGCACCACAACGTGTTCTGGCAACCCCCTTCTTCATGGAATGGAAGGCGCTCCCAAGTCATGAGAATGAGTCAAATCAACCTGTCATTGGCTGCACAATCATACATGGCAGGGTGAGTATCCTAGATTACATTCTTCCTAACACAATCTTGAAAATGTTCCTATCCTAAATATGACTCTTCATTCTGTGATCAACCTTTTATGTTGTTAACTTGTTAGTTTTCTATTTGACACTGATACCAGCTCGTCTTATCATTTGATACTTGATCCTATGCATTTTATCTCGTTGTGGGAGAAGTATGTGAACCGTAAACATGAGTGAAATTCTTTTTATCTGTACCTAGTTCTTAAGAATGTAGTAGTAATTAGTTTCATTTAACAGGAAAGAGAGGTTCGTCGCTTTGCTGGTACTGTACCAAATGCCACAACTACTGGCGATATAGAAAGCATGGCGATGTATGCTGGTGAGAGCATCGGTCTTATCAAGGAAATTCTACCCGCAGGTGAAGTGATAAAGAGGATCGTTGAAGGGGCTCAACGACTGATTGATCAACAATTTGCGCCTTTGAATTAACTCAGCAGGACACAGAACAACTAGGTACCAAATTTTTAGGTAATCACTTTTCGTGGCTTTTACTAGTTTGTAAGCTATAAGTTGAACTGAACACACATTATGTGCCAAGAGTGCACTGAAATGAATCCAGAAAAGAATAAAACAAGGAAAAGAAGAAATTGTACATGAATAAAGAGTGGAATGATAAGGTAGAAATAAGATATAGGAGTTGTGTTTTACCACCCTGCAATTTGCTTTTTTGTTTACTTGATACTGAACTTGCATCTTTATGAATTATGATTGACGTCATTTTACAGGAGGTTCTTCTTGTATTTAATTTGAATAAATTGGTTAAGGAGGTGCTTTTCGCTGACAAATGAGCGGAAACTTAAAATAAATTAGTATAATCCCAACTTATCTAAAATTTGTGGAATAAAAATAGGTTTGGGTGCATTATAGCTTAGTTGCAAGTGTTTCTGACCATTTCTTTACCCATGTCTTATCAATCTTTAATAAGTATTTTTCATTTTCCAAGCAAATATCAAAAAAGATTTTTTTTTTGAAAAAATAAGTAATATTCTAAAAACATTTTATTTCATATCAAACACACACACACACACACCAATTTGTCTGACAAACCAATTAAATGATAACTGGTGGTGAGGCCTAATATTAATCTTATTTTAACTCAATAAACATTGGAGTACTATTTTATTTCTTCATCTAAATCAAATAATGATCCTTTTGATTCTATTAAAAATCAAAATTACATACTTAACTGTTCAAACTGAACTTGCCTTTTCTTTTAAATAAGGAACAACGTTTTTGGTGATGTTAAAAAAAGTTGACAATCTTGTTGAAGCTGAAATGAAAAATAAATTTGTTTTGCATATATTAGTTCTCTCTAAATCTAGCAATCTTTAATTTAAATAAATTATTATTTTAAAATTTAACAAAAATAATACAATATTTTAAAAATAAAATAAAATAAATTAAACGGACTCTAGAGAATATTTTACGTATTATTTTATTCAAAATTTCTGATGATGAAAAAAAGTTACAGTGATTAAAATGAAAATATAAATTTTATTAAATCATTATTTACGTTCTACATTAACCGTAAACCTTAAATAAATTGGACTAAAAGTACATTCTTAGAGTAACGACATTTCATCAAAAACGTTTCTTTAAGTAGTTATATTTTGCTTTAAATAAAAATTTCCACATTAGTGACGCTATAATAAAAAAATTTATATTTTTCTTCAAAAGTTTTGATTTTTTAAAAAAGGTAACAGTCAAAATTTCATATTCACAATCGCAATAATCAAATAGAATGAATAATTATAGAAGGAGAATTTCCTTTTTTAAAGAAAACTCACAACATGAATACATGGAAAAAAAAAGTCATAGCAAAATGAATTCACCAAACTAAACATATAACTACAATAATAATAGCATATTCAATATAAAATTGTATCACAATAATAATAACATTTTCAGTATACTTTCATAAATTGATATAGTAATATTTAAAAGAAGGGAAAAGGGCATGATATATCACTCAACTTTGTCATTTAAAGCTGATATACCCTCAACTTTGTTATTTAAAGCTAATATACCTTCGTTATGAAAATGACGCATTTATATCCTTTCCATTATACAAATACTCACATACTATTATAAATTTTCATGTATACATGTTATTATGAGCTTTCATGTATACATAATTTTAAAAAAATTACTCATCTTATTATTCAATATTAGTATAAACAGTCTTTAATATAATCTGAATACGAACAATTTTTAAATCTCGAGTTAAAAGTTTGGCACACAAACCTAAAGTTCTGAACAAAATATACCCAGCTGGTAGGTGGAGAGGCGGCTGTATAATTTTAGTAGCATTCGCTATGTGATACTATTTCTCTTAAGAGAGTTAAATTTAATTAATTTTTACAGTTAAATTAATTTGTTATTATAAAATTATTTTTTTAATAAAAAAGTATAATATTATAAATTATAATTCTTCTTATATCATTATGATGAAATATTATATTTTAATATGTGAATTAAAATTCACGTAATTTAAATTTGAAAGTGTTGTATAAATTTGAAACAAAGGAAGAATTAGTATAGATACTACAATTACGAAGAATGTTGCAATGTTGTCAGATTCGAGTCTCTCTAGATATAAAGTTACTTTTTGTTATGAAGCGCTTTATCTTCAATGTGGACTTTTTCATGCAAATTCAAATTTAATCGAGCTTCAATGTGGATACTGAAACACGAAAATTGAAAAGAAATGTTGTACTAGCCAGGGCCCAGTGTTTTTCTTGTTTCTATAGAAGGGGTATAAATATAATGTTCTTTTTCATTGATTAGGTTAACAGAAATAATTAAATTGAGGAATTAGCAAATATTGCAAATTAATTAAAAAAAAGTCTTATAGTACATTTTTACCGAGTCCTATCGGAGTGGACATCAAAGAAATGTGGCTATAAAAGTGACCACAATTACTTTCTGAATCTCGAACAAACATCACTTGACAGACCCAAAAAAAAATAAAAAATGGCTAGTTTTGCAAATATCAAAAGTGGTCATGTGGTGTGCGTACCTTATCCAGCACAAGGTCACATAAGTCCAATGCTCAAACTAGCCAAAGTTCTTCATCACAATGGCTCTTACATTACTTTTGTTAACACTGAATTTAACCACAAACGTTTTCTCCGGTCCAATGGTCCACACTCTCTGGATGGATTACCGGACTTCCGGTTCGAGACCATACCGGACGGCCTCCCATCGACAGACCACGACGTTGATGCCACACAACATGTTCCTTCTCTTTGTGATTCTACATCTAAGAATTGTCTGGTACCATTTCGCAACCTTATTAATAAAATTAACGCGGAGGGTAACGGCGTTGTTCCTCCAGTGACGTGTATCGTGTCTGATGTAATTATGAGTTTCACGTTGGATGCTGCTGAGGAGTTGGGTATTCCGGAGGTGTTGTTTTGGACTGCAAGTGCTTGTGGTTTCATGTGCTATTTGCACTATCATCACCTTGTTCAAAGAGGATACACTCCTCTTAAAGGTAATTAATTTAACAATTCTACATCTACCTTGCCACAAATCTGAACGGCCTCTTAATCTATCAAAATCGTATTGAATCTATGGGCATGAAAAATCTTTATACAAACAAGGTAACTTAAACAAGGATCGAGTTACTTAAAATAAATAGTGTAACTCATACTACAACATAATTTCATTTTTAGAGTCAAATTATAAGAATTTTGACTAACATTTTACGATAAATGTTTTCATCATATTGATATGCGAAAAATTGCAATTTATAGTACTTTTCATTTAGTTTTTGAATAACTGAATTTTTTGTTTTAAATATCGAATAATGTAATCTAATTTAACTTTAAAAATAATCAAATTGACTTTTGAAAAGCGCAACATGACAAATAAAAATGAACGGAGGGAGTAATAAGTAAACTAGTTTCTATAAATGAATTAAGTTATATTGTCTTCCTCCAACAATAGTTGTCTAGTTGTTCGCTATACTATTTTAGAATGTTCAACAATACCTGCCAACTTTATGAAATTAATGAATAAGTGTACTTAATTCATAATTTACCCTTGTCATTAACTATAGTCACTTTCCATTAAAGGGTGATATAGTAAAATAACCCTTCTATTTATAGTTTCTTAAGAAGTGTGTAAAGTTAATAGTGGAAAAGTATTATTGGATAAAGGAAGTACTTATAACACTCCTATGTTTCTATTTGTTTATCTTACATTGTTTTGTCGGAAAAGGGCCAAAAATATCCCTATACTATTCGAAAAGGTTTAAAAATACCCCTCATCTACCTATTGGGTTAAAAATATCCTCAGTCAACTTTTTTGGTTCAATATTACCCTTTAAACTAACAATCTTATATTTTTTAATTATTATATTTAATAATTATTACGTGGTGTCTTTCTATTGGATAAAGTTAAATTCCAATCTACCAAATTTTCTCCTATCCACCCGACCCATATTGACATTTCTTGATCCAAACCCAATTAAAAAATCCATCACAAATAAAAAAGATATCATCTCTTCTCCTTCTAAACCAATTAACATAAATTTCACAGATTAACAAACACCAACAACGGAATGTATGTTCATGAAACAAAAAAGATTAAATTTTGAACAACCACATTAACAATCTAAATCTATAAACTACAGAATCAGTTAAACAGAAGCTCAGGATTCACTCAACTTTTCGGCTTTCGGCGACAAAGAAGATGCTCAGATTTAAGCTTATTTAGAGCAGAAATTAACGATGACCCATGTAAATATATTCATCGATAACAGACAATTAACATGAATTTCATCAGATTAACAAACACCAACAACGAAATGTATGTTCATGAAACAAAAAAAGATTAAATCTTTAAACAACCACATTGACAAACCTAATCGATAAACCATAGAATCAAGAAAAGAGAAGCTTATGATGAAGAATTATGAGGTAGAGGAAAAGTTGCCACATAGAAATTAGGTTCAGGGGGAAGAGATTCAGTTTTTTTTTTTTTAGATGGATCTTTTAATTGGGTTTGGGTCAAAAAATGTCAATATGGGTCAAGTGGGTAGGAGAAAGTTTGGTGGATTGGAAATTAACTTTATCCAATAGAAAGACGACATGTAATAATTATTAAATATATTAATTAAAAAATAGAAGGATGTTAGTTTAAAGGGTAATATTGGACCAAAAAGGTTGACTGAGAGATATTTTTAACCAAATAGGTGGATGAGGGGTATTTTTAAATCTTTTCGAATAGTACAGGGATTTTTTTGGCCCTTTTCCGTTGTTTTTTTAGTCCATTTTATTAAAAATGTCTCTTTCCTCTTCTTATTTTTCAACAACTATTTACTTTTATCTTTCCACCTAGCATATTTAATACCATAAAATTATATGACACTTTTATACCTTATACACATGTTTAGTTTATGATCAGTACAAGATTAAAAAATTTACAGTTAAAATCAGACAAATAAATTAAAACATATATATATATCTCGCCAGCTAAAAAAATTCAACCTAAAAACACCATGAATAATATAATAAGATTTGAATCTCTTAGAAACGAAAGTTGGAGGGTTGGAGACTCTTTCTTTTTCATACAAATTAATCATTTTCAACAATGTAGTTAGAGAATCGTATACGACTGTGAAAAGTAAAATTATTTCTCCTTTTGGTCCTAATCAAAAATTAAAAAAAAAATCTACTAATTAAAAACGTCCAACCGATACTTTTGATGGGAAATAAGGGTCAAAAGCTGATTTAAATGCATTAAAGAAGACAAAAACTTTAAATCATCATATTTTTGAAACCTTACGCTTCCGGCGAGTGGTCAATTATGGGTGTATTTGGTATTTCTAAGCTAATTTTAGGTAAACCGTTCCAATTTAAGTAGTACTACATTCAATTAAAGAAATTTTTTTATTAGAACACGACTATATGGAGCCCATAAATCAATAATATGGGTTCTCTTTATTCTATTATAAATCATTTACTTCCACCATTCATTTTTACTGGTCTTGACATAACTACTCCTTTCATTTTTTTTAATTAAATTTTAATTTGACACACGTATTAAGAAAATAACGTTTAGAATAATGAGTTTATTATTTGTCCTTATTAATTAATAAAGTCTTAAATATATTTATACATTATATTTTTCAAAAATATTAACTCAATGTTAATAAATTCAACGTATAATAGGCAAAAAAATTATCCTTGTTTGATTTGTCAAAAATGACAAATAAAAAAAATAATCAAATAAATAGGTATGGAGGAAGTATTTTACAACTCTGTTTCTATTAATTGATAGTTTGTACTCATCTATTCCATATTAACTAAACTTTTGGAAAGTTTTCATTGTTCAAAATAATTGAATTCTTTAAAGTTAAAGATGAATGCTTTGAATTATTTTTTTCATATTTTCCCTTTCATTCAAAAAACTTTTATATTTTTCTAAATAAATTGCACTACTATCTATATTCATGATTTCGCACGAGTAATAGCGAAAAACGTGTTTTAAATTAAATATTCGAGTTCAAATTCATCATCTATCTCTGCTCATACATCTAGGTATGTTTCTTTTTCTTTCACTGTGCAGATGAAAATGACATTACAAACGGATACTTGGAAAAGACGATAGATTGGGTCCCTGGAATATTGAAAAACATGAGGTTAAGAGATTTTCCAAGTTTCATCAGAACAACAGATCCTAATGATATTATGCTTAATTTCTTCATAAATGAAACTGAAAGAATCTCTAAAGCCTCAGCTATAGTCTTGAACACATTTGATGCCTTTGAGCATAATGCCTTAAATGCCCTTTTCGCCATACATCCTCATATCTACACCATTGGTCCTTTACAGCTCATGCTCAATAACACAATTGATGAAAATCTCAAATCAATTGGTTCAAATTTGTGGAAAGAAGACTTGAGTTGCATTGAATGGCTTGATACAAAAGAGCCAAATTCAGTTGTTTATGTGAATTTTGGAAGTATAACTGTGATGAATTTTGATCAATTTATAGAAATGGCATGGGGACTTGCTAGTACTAAGAAACATTTTTTATGGATCATTAGGCCTGATTTAATTACAGGGGACTCTGTAAAATTGCCAGAAGATTTTTTAAGTGAAATTAAAGACAGAGGGATGATAGCCAATTGGTGTCCTCAAGAGAAAGTGTTGAAACATGGTGCAATTGGAGGGTTTTTGACTCATAGTGGATGGAATTCGACATTAGAGAGTGTTTGTGCAGGAGTGCCAGTGCTTTGTTGGCCGTTTTTTGCGGAGCAACAGACGAATTGTAGGTACAGTTGTATTGAGTGGGAGATGGGAATGGAGATAGTTGATCTGAAGAGAAATGAAGTTGAGATTCTTGTGAGGGAATTGATGGATGGCGAAAAAGGAAAGAAGATGAAGTTGAAAGCTATGAATTGGAAGGAGGAAGCAGAGAAGGCTGCAAGTCCAGGAGGTTCATCTTATGTTAACTTGAACAACGTGTTAAATGAGGTACTTTTCGCTTCCAGTTCAGAGGTGGCAAATGGTCGGATTTGATTACACTTAGGTTTATTCAAACGGGTCAAGTTCATAAAATATATCATGATCCAAGTCTTTCAAAGTTCGTGCGGATCAAAATAAATTGTATTCAGAATAATGCGCTATATCTCAGTCCGTATGTGTATTAATGGACACAGGCATTATTAGCTCCGATGATTTGAATTCAAGTTATGATGAGATTATTTTTTGTTGAATTCAAAATAATCAATTTTAAAAACAATTTATTTGTTTATAGGAATGCCTTTATGAAAGTGAAAAGTGATGTATAAATATTTTATCTGGAATAAGTTATCTCGAGATTACTATATCACCCTAAGGGAGGGATAACTTATCCCGATACTAATTATTAATCTCAGGATAAGTTATTCCGGATTTGCCAACCATAAGTGACACTATGATTTAATATCATGACTATTTGGTGTTGTTGGGTTCAAAACTGATTAGTGCGTCATGCGAAAACTTATAATTTGCAAATCATAAAGTTGATAAATCAAATGACAAAAACTTATACTAAAAACATAATATTATTATATGAAAACTAATAAAAGAGAAACTTGTTAAAACTATTGAGAGAAGAAATCTCTCCATAAACTAAACTCTTAAATGTCTACATTGTAGAAGCTATTGTGTTCTTAGTGTGAGAAGATGAGTCTTCTATTTATAGGATTTCATACGTTTTCTCTAAGGAAAGAATAAATCAAATATGAAAGAGAATTATATTTCGGATTCATTATATTTTTCTTCTAGAAAAGTTCAAACATTTATGATAATACTTTTACTTTCCTTTTAAGAAAAAAATAAATTTTAACTAAGATAAGAAAATCAGGGCAAAATCGCTATCCTTTCACAAATCACACCAAATGATTTGCCTTCTTGTGAAAGGGAAATTGTTCCATGTACAAATATCATTATCAATCTTTAATAAATATTTTTTATTTTCCAAGCAATCATGAAAAAGTTAAAAAAAATTGAGAAAGTCAATACGAATCAAGTAATAGTACTGCATTTGAGTTGATACAGTGTGTCTGATACGATCGTGATGTTACACCAATTATTTGACTGACGAACTAATTAAATGAGAGTTGGTGAGGCCAATGAAGTTTCTAGTTGGCTCTCTTAATTGACAAGTCTTGTTCCATCACACATTTAACCCTGTACGTTCAACATGGTTTAAAAAGTTGGAATTAGTATAGGTTGGGTAACACCAAGAAGTTAATAATCATATATAAAACCTAAATTAGCTAAGTTTAACCGTGATTAGACCTTTTTCAGGAAAATTACGAGTCTATTTGGATTGATTTAAAAGTTGATCAAATCTACTTTTAAGTTATTTTTAACTTTTGGAAGTACTTGACAAAATTAAAAATAACTTAAAATAAATTTGAAATGACTTTTAAAAAAGTTTAAAATAGAAAGTAGGTCTCTCCGATTTTTTAGTATTTTTTTACTTAAAAAGTCATTTAAGTTTGACTTTTTATTTTTTGACTTAAAAAATACTATTATCTCCGTCCACTTCCATTTTAGAGTCAAATTATAAAAACTTTGACTAAAATTTTACAATATATTTTTTCATAATATGCAAAAAAATTACAATTTATAGTACTTTTCGTATATTTTTTGAATATCTAAATTTTTTGTTTAAAATATCGAATTAATATAATCTAATTCAACATTGAAAATTAATCAAATTAACTTTAGAAAAGTACAACATGACAAATAAAAATAGATAAAATAAAGTACACTTTTTTAGTCAATTCAAACGGATTCTATATGATAATTATTTGATTATTTAAAGTACTATGAGAGTAAGAAATGTTGTGTAAAGTTAAATATTGAATGATGACAGAGGGGGTCCTTCTCATTTCTGTTTTAATCATTCTACTAATTAAGTGAATAATTGGATAGAAGTACATCTTTTACTAATTTATCTAAGTTCAAGCTTGATGAACCCTCAATTCCAGTAGCTTCTTCTGCTAATTTTTTCCATTCACTTGCCTTTTTCTTTATTTCCTTTCCTTTATCTCCATCCATCATTTCCCTTATTATTTTTTCCACTTCATCTCTCTTCACATTCTTGTCAATTTCCATACCAACACCCCACTCATCACATGCATACCTGCACATCAAAATAAAAAAATCTTTTAATTTGAATCCACCCTACATAGTCTGTTGAGATCGACTGAATCAATTGATTGTATGTTATATCATTCAGCATTACTAGCTATAATATGCACATTTGGTTTAATTATATATTAAAAAAAATAAAAAAAATCAATGTGACAGACAAACTTGAAAATTTTGATAGATTAAAGTTATATATATAAATTGCTATCAGTAACCATTTAGAAAGGTGTTATCTAATTTTAGAAAGAAAAAAGAAAGATAGATGTAAGATTCAAATTTATAACATTACTCAGAAAGGTACACTCAATCATCGTTGTATTATTTGATACGTCTAGTGAGGATTCACACATCTATATTTAAATATTTTTTTAAAAACATAAAAGTACTAATATATATGATTTCAGGAGGGGAGCATGAGTTCACTTGAACCTGATGACCCCATCCTGCATACGCTTATGCAAATAGTAATTAATGCTCAAGAAACACAAGTAGGGTTTGTTGAGCTATAACTGAAGGTCCAAATATACATGTAATATGATGCATCTATAATTAATGATTAAAACATAAACATGCATTACCTGCAGTTTATGTGCTGATCAGCAAAAAAAGGCCAACAAATCATCGGTACGCTACTTCCTATACTCTCCATCACCGAATTCCATCCACAGTGAGTCAAAAACGCACCGATTGATGAATGTTGCAAAACTTGTTCTTGGAAACACCATCTTGAAATCAACCCTTGTTCTTTCGTTTCTTCTATGAATGCACTTGGTAAAATTATAGAATCATCACCAATAACTGCATCAGACCTAATTACCCAGAAAAAATTCTTCTTACTATTAGCAAGTCCCCATGCAAATTCCATGAGTTGGTTTTTTGTCAATACTGTTATGCTACCAAAATTCACATAAACCACTGATTTTTCCTCTTTAGAATTTAGCCACTTGACACAATTCTCATCTTCTTTCCATAAATTAGCTCTAAGGAATTTTAGGCTTTTCTCTTGTAGTTGATTAGTGAGTAATTGAAGAGGTCCAATTGAGTAAAGTGGAGGACAAATTAAGGATAAATCACTCAACACATTAAATTCAAGTGCATCAAAAGTGTGGAAAATAATAGCTGAGGCTTTTGAAGCTCTTTCAGTTTCTCCCATCATAAAATTCAACATTTTGTCATTTATATTTGTGGTTCTGATTTGGCTGGGAAATTCTCTAAGACGAAGATTTTTCATACTTGGTATAAAATCTATAACCGTGTCCAAATAACCATTTGTAATGTCACTTTCATCTGCATAGAAAATAAAACAAGGCATATTAATGTATGCATATTATATTTATTATATTACAAGAGAAGATCAACTTGGACAAATTATTTATTTTTCTAAGGACTCACATATATAGTTGGTCCACGAACTGTTTCGACTAACAAACATGGTTGCAAATAGATTAATTTCACCCCGTGGTCATTCAACTTTTTTAAAAAATATTTATAAATAAAACCAAAACTTAATTCAACTTCACATATGCACCAATTATATAGAAAAAATATTTTACTGTTACAAAAATTAGTTTTATGCTTTTTTAGCGGAATAAACTAAAAAGTTGAATAACCATCGGTGAAATTGACCTGATTATATATAAGGTAGAATAAACTAAAGAAGATTTTGTTTTAAAGAATTCTAACCTTTGAGAGGCAAAATTCCCTTTTCAATAAGTAGAGGCAAATGTTTATTGCACATGAAACTGCAAGCATTTGTAGTTCTGAAGCTAACACTTGGCACACCAATTTCTTGAGCAGCTAACAAAGCAAATGTCATAATTCCATCAAATATTATGCAAGTAACATTAGATGAATTATTATTAATCTTGATTAAAAGCTCTCTAAATGGTTCTAAACAATTTTCTTTTGTGGATAAACAAAGAGAAGGAATATGTTGTGTAACATCAGCATCAATAAGAGGAAGTCCATCTGGAATTGTTTCAAAGATGAAATCTTGGAAATTATTATCAAGAAAAAAAGGGGTTTTGGATTTGAGTAATCTTTTGTGATTATATTCAGAGTTGACAAATGTTATGTGAAAGCCTTTAGAGTGAAGAAGAATGGAAAGTTTTAGCATAGGATTTATGTGGCCTTGTGATGGAAATGGTATGCACACAGCATGAGGTTTTTGGGATTTTTTTCCTTCATTATGACACTCCATATTTTTCTTTGTTTTCTATATTTGAGTTTGTATCTCATGAATAGTCATCTAGAATTTATATAAGTCATGTGATTCTCTTTGTACTGGTTTGCATTTGGTTTGATAGAAGTCATCTTTTTCATAAAAATTACTTTTATGTAATTAAAATATCTGTGTGTTTAGTTACGTGTGTTGGGTTTAGCAAGGTGTGAATGGAAAATAGTGAATGGGAAATAAAAAGAGAAAATGGAAAGTGGAAGAACCAATGAAAATGGGGGAACCAATTTTGGAGGGAAAATGAAAAGTCATTGCAAAAGTGCAAATGAATAGTCATTTTTACCATATCGGTAGAAGAGAGGA
>JAJOOH010021815.1:0-29925 GCA_029582605.1 Solanum gracilifrons | reverse complement strand
ATGAAATGATTTACAACCACACAAATTTCTATCATTCATTTTGGACCACAAGTTTTAAAAGTCTTTCCATTTTTCTTAAAGTTTGTGCCAAATCAAAGTACATCATATAAAATGGGACGGAGGGAGTATTAGATTAAGTCTTTTAATTAGTGTCAATACTTAAATATATATTTACTGAATCAAAATTTGACGTCTGTAATTTTTCGACGAAGGAGTGTCGCTTGTCACCTCTTCGGTATGGGTGGGTCTGACCATGTCCATATATATATATACCATGTTAAGTTTTACTTAACCACAACAATAATAATATAATCAGTGTAATTATAAATAGAATTTTTAAAAAGATAATATAGTCTCATTCTTATTTTGTAAAAATATAAATATTATTTTCAATAGGTCATTGACTGAAGTAATCATACGGAAAATAATGAAGGAAAGAGACAATAACAATCTCAAATAGTACAACAAACGAAACAAATAAACCAATCTATGTATGTAATAGTAAAATTGAAGAATACAATAGTAAGAGAACTACTAATAATATGATTGATAAAGAAACAAATTAAACAACTCTCTACTAATCTTTTATCCTTATTATCGATTTTCATATCTTCTTATTTACTGTCATGTCATTGATATGTTGTAGGTGTGTCATATCCTGTCGAATCACCTCTCCTCAATACTTGTTTAACCTATCTCTCCTAAAATTCACCATGATCAACCTCTCACACTTTTTCACTGGGCATATCTATACATTTGCTCTTCATATGTCCAAAATATCTTAAACTCGCCTCCCTCGTCTTGTCCATGACTTGAGTCACTCCCACGACCCACCTTATCTCATATATCTTTGTACCTAATTTTACCTCTCCTAGTGCGCCCACGCATTCAGCTCAACGTCCTCTAAAAAAAATAAGTTTGAACACACATCGTCCCCTAAAACTTATCAAAATATATCATTTAGACAGTTCAATAAGTCTTGATTCAATTAAGTATCCAGTAATAATTTTCTATTCAAATTTTGAAGAAAAAAAACAGAAAGATATTTTGATAAGTTTATAGGGGTGAAATAGTAATAGCATTTGAAAAAGATACATGAATGACCAGCTTTCACAAATTTCACTCACCACGTCATCTGCCCACACCTTTCAATTTTTTCGAACTCTCTGGATAACCTCCCCGCCCACCTAAAAAGCACTCACATTCGAACCCTACTCACAAAAAAATCCTCCATTTTCTCTGTGCGTGCATTTATCTGTATACATTATTCAGCATTTGCAGGTCGGAGAATCTGATCGGAGCAAATTGTGATCGACGATCGGAGTTGAAAGTTCGTTATTCAAAGTGTCCTGCGTTAGCTTCCTTTTATATTCACTTTTGTTTTTGCTCCGTAATTCCGTATTTCGCTCTTCTCATTTCTATTGAATTTACTTATATAGGTATGTAGACTGTATGAATTTTGCGCTATTAGATAGTTTCCTGCAAGTATGATTAAACCTATAATGACGCCTATCTACTGATCTCTGTGTTTCGTCTTATTCTTCTTTTTCGCGTACTGCCTTATTTATTGTTTGTTGCATTTCATCCTCTTTTGCGGAGTCTATGAAGTGTTTGTGTTGGTGAAATTATAGGTTTTGTTTGCTTAGATCAATTATAATGGATTTGCCTTTGTTTGTATGAGGAGAGATACTTTTGGTGGAGCTTGTAGACTTTGTGTTGCATTGATTGTGCTCTCGTCTAGGTTCCATTTTTTGTGGAATCTATAAGAATTGTGATTGTTGTGCTATGGAAAAAAGAAAGAGAAAGAGACTCTGTTGAGATTATGTTTCTGTGCCATGAGATCATGAATGATTGGTTTGCGTGCTGTTGTGTTACGAATGGCTTCCTTGCTAATGTTTATGTTGAATTTCATGGTTATGTAGCGTATGTATCTTGGTGGAATGCTGCTTCATATCACTGAGCTTTCGAGCTTTGTGGTTATATTAACCCTATCCACAATTTTTGATTCATAGAGTGTAAATAATCCTCAATTTCGGGGCATTTGCGTTGGTTGATTGATTGCATGAGACCTTCGCTTTTGATTGAGTGAGTGGCAGCAAAATATATTCTAGGAACGATTGACAACTAATTTGGCATTCTTTGGGCTTAGGATAGTTGATGAAATTATCTAGTTTCACTCTTAGCCTTGAAAAATTATAGTTAAAAATATATAAGCGCCCGCAGGTTTAAGATATGGGGTACCTTGAACTTGTGTGCGGGTGGTTTAGCTATATCGATGTTTTGTGACAGTATGTAAATAGCAGCTATCAAATAAAATTCCAGTGAGAAGTTGATGACGAATTTAAAGAAAAAAATAATAATAAAGATCTTGAATAAACAAATACTTTTCTTTTTTCCTGCCCTATCCCTTTTCGCTTATGAAGATGGAGACTATAAACACAAGCATTTATAAGCATGTATTTGGTCAATCTGAAGTTGCAAAGCTGGTGTTCCAATCAAATGGAAGTAGCAGTTGTGATAGCGCCCTTCTCGTTGGACATCTATGTCAATCTTCTGTTCAGTTTGTTCATCACTCTGTTTCCTTTTTCTATTTTGCGTTCAACTTCTGATGCTGGTATCCATTGAGGTTATTGGTATTTGCAGTTCTCACTTTTCCTTTAGTAGGCTGACTTAGGATTGGGAGTTTTGATTGCTTTCCAAGTTTTCTGGTATGTTTTATCTTCCAACCAATCTAATTTTGGGCTCCTGAAGGAGATCATCTGGTATATGTGGCTGTAGCTGTTCTTGACTGATGGTAATGAAAGATTGTAAACTTTACCTACTTTCGCATGAGAGGTAGACACTGGACTGTAGAAAAATGAGATATCGTGGCACATGATGCTTTTTGTTTGCAACTTCAGTTTTTGTGAATTTTAGTAAATTGCTAGGCATGTGTGATGATGAAGTCTTTCGTTAACAAAGATAAGCCTCAGGATGAAAAGGTTAACAAAAAAGAAAGGAAAAAAGAAAGATGACCACCGGAGACTGGAGAGTATGAATCAGTTGGATGTTGTAACCCAACAGATAAGATTTTCCTTTCTGACAATGAAATAATCCAACTAACAGATTGTAGGAATTTATAAAATTCTTCTTCAGGGTAAGATTCCCTTGTTGAAGTGACATGGTGCAGAATCTCAGACAGAGGTAGGGTTGTCTGTGATGGACAACAAATAAATCATCTCTGCAGTCTCGCACTTTTCCCAGTATTTTTCTGTCAGGACGGGTTTGATTGTTGTCCATTGCTTTTACCTTAGGTTGGACTTCCCTTCATCAGTATCTCTTTAAATGGAGTTCTCCAAGAATGAAATCATCGTGCAATCATTATTATCTACTGCTGGACGCTTTGGAGCTCCTCAATGCTTCACGATAGTTCTAGTTTGGGTTCCTTTTGAACCTACGTGTGGATTCTTGTAGATCAACTTGTTTTGATGAATTCTCATGGTGGAGTTTGCTGATTGGAGCTGTCAAGCTTTGTTGGAATTTGTTGTTGCTGGTTTCAATTGGTGTTCATGTGCGACAACACAACATTGTCTGAGGTGTTTTGCCCATTTGGAGGGCCAAGTAGTCATGCCTTCGTAGGTTTAGGATTTTTTGCCTTGACTGTTTCCTGAATGCAGGGCTTCTAGTTGTTAAATTGATCCATAAGGCTAAATGGGAGACATAGTGATTGAACATTCAGGGACGCCACATTATGAGGCCTTAAACTTACAAAATGTTACAACATCTGAGAATGATGCTGATCTGGTTCAGAGCTTCTGTGGGGACTACTTGCCTGAGGATAGTACACATGAAGAAAAATCCACTTGTACTGAAGCCCTCGACAGAGGATACTTGGAATATGGGTATGTTCTCTGTCTCATCATGACGGTAAACTTAAGTCTATTTTGTCCAATCATTCTTGGTTGATCTTTCTTCACCAATTTAACTTATGTCTATTTTGTACAATCATTCTTGGTTGATCTTTGCTCACCAACTCTGTTATAACATTGAAGGTGTGTGTTCAATATATGTTTGTCTAAACCTCATACATAGTGGATGTTATGATTATCAATTATTCTCAGATGTGTGTTCTTTTCCAGATGTCCCCACTATCGCCGTAGATGTCGCATTATAGCCCCATGCTGCAATGAGAAGTTTGACTGCAGGCATTGTCATAATGAATATAAGGTAAGTCCTGATGAATGATGGAGTCAGAATTTGGACAATAAGACATTCTAGTCGATGATTGACCATTCACTTACGAATAAGTATAATATGTCTGTAGTTAATGAGGTGCACAATATGCTACCTCAGTAAGATTTGAGATAACAAAATACCTGCATCCAGGGACATGAGCATTATTGTTTGAAGTCATGTAGTGTTTTCTTGTACCTTTTGATTGCAAGGCACCTTGATTTACACCTCATAGCATTAATTGTGGCTATGCGTCATTTAGATTTTACCTTATCAGCGAAGATTCTTATTTTGCCCCCAAAGATTACTCACCTCCCATCTTTTGTTGGTTAAGACTTTACTAACATATTTGCTTGTCTACAGAACAATATCAACGTTGACCAGAAACTTCGACATGAGATTCCTCGTCACAAGGTGGAAAGGGTAATAATCCTGACTGGTTAAACTATTTTTGTGCAAATAACCTCCCCCCTCAAATATATAATTCTCTTCCTTTGTCTCCTTTCCATCAACTAGTTTTACCTTCTCTTCATTTAATTTTGAATGGAATCTGAACACGATGCATAAAAAAATACATATACTCATTCATTTTGGGTTTTCTGCAGGTTATATGCTCACTTTGTGATACAGAGCAAGAGGTGAGTGGTGTTTATGCTGTCCTGCCCTTTACTCTGTTATGAGGTCACAGTTTGAAGGGTTTTTGCTTGAGCATGACAGTTTATTGATCAAGAACTCGAAGAGAACCAAGTTCTCTTGATTTGATGTTTACTATTCTAGCCAAGCAGCTTGCATTTTGACTAGTTATCACTGATGTTCTCTACCAGGTTCGGCAAGTTTGCATCAATTGCGGTGTGTGCATGGGGAGATATTTCTGTGAAACGTGTAAGCTATTTGATGATGATGTAAGTTTTAATTCTCCTCTCTTAAGTTATTCCCATGAAACTGCTTAATACACACTTTGAATTCAAGGAGTTGATGATAGTAACAAGGAAATGCAGCTGTAAGTAAAATATGTAATGTGCTGACCAACCTCTTCTCCACTTTTCATGTTGCAGACATCCAAAAGACAGTATCACTGCAATGGTTGTGGAATATGCAGGTATTGTTACTTAGCTGAAATTCCAATGCCTTCCCCATTCTCCATAACATTTTCTCCCTCTCTCACTTCTGTTGAGCTTCTGATAGAGCGAAAAAAGTAACTAAAGAAAAGGAGATAACACCTTTGCTAACGTCTTCCATGCGTAATAACAAAAAGACCTGCTCTGCAATTCAATACCAATTCATCTGAAATGTTCCATATCATACTTTGTGTATACATTTGATGTTTAAACTCTGTATTGATTCTGATGTTGGTGTTCTATTTTTATTATTTTTATGTTTCTAGGATTGGTGGGATGGAGAACTTCTTCCACTGTCCCAAATGCAGTAAGTCTCAGTCATCCCTTTGTTTATCATAGGCTCATGTTTGTGCATTACTCCGTATTCTCTTTTGGAATTTCATTTTTTCTTACTATGTGGTGGTTGTGTGATACAGGATGTTGTTATTCAGTTCTATTGAGGAACAGCCACCCCTGTGTAGAGGGGGCAATGCATCATGACTGTCCTGTTTGTTTTGAGGTATGGATTGCAATAAAAAATTCTCCCCAGTTGTTTTTCCCTTGTTTAAACCTTTTCTGTGATGTTGCAACCGAATGAATTGGGAATGGTTATATGCAGTATCTCTTTGAGTCGATAAATGATGTAACAGTCATGCCTTGTGGCCACACTATTCATAAGAACTGCTTGAAGGAGATGCAGGAACACTACCAGTAAGTTATTGTTAGTTGTTCCCTATTTTCAACAAGTGCAGGTTGTCTATTTAACTGATCTGACTTTTAACTTTGCAACAGATATGCTTGTCCTCTCTGCTCTAAGTCGGTATGTGATATGTCAAAGGTCTGGGAAAAATTTGACATGGAGATTGCTGCAACACCAATGCCCGAACCTTATCAAGACAAGAAGGTGAGAGTATTTTCAGAACTGTTCTTATTGCTGCCTCAAAGTGCCATACGAGCTTTAAGAAGTAAATGAAATTTGTGATATTGCAGGTTTGGATCCTTTGTAACGATTGTGGAATCACCTCAGAAGTGCAATTTCACTTTGTGGCCCAGAAATGTCCATGTTGCAAATCTTACAACACCCGCCAAACAAGAGGCAGATAAAAGGACCAAATATCAATAGCCAGTCTGGGTTTCAAGTGAAAATGATCCCACACCCTATGTGGCTAGGGTGGTACCTCTGAGCGGGAATGACTGGGCTTTACAAAAGCTAAGCTTATGGAAGAAATGATGGAAGGAAGGGGTACTAATATGATCCTGCCTGTAGCACTTATGGGGTTATTGTGTTGTCGCTCTTCTTCAGTTTATTTATCTTCAATGTTCCTTGGTAGTAGTATGTGTGTTTTATATGCCAGTGTAATGTAATTTTGAAGACACTGATTATTTGTTCAGTGCTAGCACAAATATTGTTGGTATGCGTGATTCAATCCTGTATAGCACAGAGCAAGTAGAACTGTGGCATGCAGGTGGCTGAGACTTGATGTGTTGTGTGATATTGTAGCTTCCAGTTAATTACTCATGTGAAGTTAAATTTGTATTATTACTTCGTATTTAAAGAGTACTATAGTTCTTTAAAAAAAATGAAGGGTACCTAGTTAAATTTATCCTGACTATGCATTCTTGTCGTTTGGTTGGGAATTAGTTATTCCAAAGAATTATCTTGTGGTTAGTTAGTTATTATGGGATAACTTATCCAATCACTATGGTATAAACGGTGGAAAAGTTATCCCAAACATGTCAACCAAACAAGACACTAGCCTTTTATCCCAGGACTATATATTTTTATTCCTCACATACAACTCTAGAGTGCAAGGAATTGAAACAAAGAAAGAAAGAAAGAAAAAAGCTAGTCCCTTTCATTTTTCTAACGTGCAGTATGCCTTTTCTTTTTGCTGTGTTAAAGTGAGAGATGAAAAGAACAGTTACCTGACTAGATGAGTGACCCTTGTCAACATTTACACTCCCCAAGTTTTACTTAAATTGGTAACATCACAAAAAGGTAAAAAAAGAAAAAGGAAACATAGATAAGATACAGGTATAAAGATACTTAGTGCCTTCAGGCTTCACATACAGTACAGTATAGCACATGTTCCCAACATTACCTCAATCTCCCAAAACAGTGTTCTCATGGAATTAAAATTAAACCCGAAGGGACCTCTCTAAAGTGAGGACGTTTCGACTAGTTAGAATAATCAAACATGTGTGTGTTTTTAAGGATATATAGTATCAGCATTGTTTGCAAGTAACGTCAATACAGGCACATTAGAATAATCAAACATGTGTGTGTGTGTGTGTTTATGGATATATAGTATCAGCATTGTTTGCAAGTAACATCAATACAGGCACATCATAGCATCATCATGGTAGTATTAGCTATGCAAGACACAGAGTAGAAACAGAACTGGTGTAGTGCTAATCTAAAGGGGTCATTTGGTTGAGAACTAGTTATCCCAGGATTAGTTATCCCGAGATAACTTATCCCACCATGTATATGTGATAACTTATCCCATCACTATGCTATAAATGGTGACAAGACATCTAAATTTTATCCTAGGACTAGTTATTCTTATCCCTCACACCAAACGAGCCCTTAGAGTTGAAGGAACAAGACACTACTGTGTCAACTGGTGTAGTTCAATCTGAAGAAATAAAAAGGATTTACACAAACTACAACAATAATAACTATGCCTCAATCCCAAACAAGTTAGGATCGGCTCCATGAGTCATCACATCACTATCAATGTCGCTCTATGTAAGCTCATCTCAAATACAAAACAAACTAAAAGGTATCACAAGTTCTGTATTTTCTACCGACATTCAAATCTTCACAGAACAACAAGATCCCCAGAAAACATAGGGGTCTAGATGTACTAACATGACTGAAACATATTCCCAACATATCTATCAAGTACATTCAAGAAAAAGACAAGTTGAGGTTCAAAGAAATGAGACCTAGGATTATGGAAGCAATTCGTTGAGGGGTATTCAAAGAACAATAAAAACAGAAACCTCAAGAGGCTATGTTATCTTCAGCTGACTAAAAGACCAAATCAACATTTACTAGCATCGGTAAACTCTAAATCACAATCAAGAAAGCATTTCATGACTAACACATTTACATAAGCGGAGAACAAACAGATTCTGTTAGCAGTAAACAACGAGGACAACAATGAGTAGTTACAAAACATTTTTATTCATACAAAACATAAGTAATGTATGTAGTCATAAAACATTTGTATTTATCACACTTTGACAGGTAATATTAGCTTGGTGAGAAACCAAAATTTGGGGAGCCACAAGGATGGGCTACAACCCTTCTAGTTAAGTTTCTTATCCTTCTTTTTTTTTGAGATTATACTCCACTATTACATAAACAAATTCAGAACTATATAAAGCAAAATTCGCAGTTTGCAACCGTCAACCACTAAGACCATGAGAAAGGAAAAACAGTTCACACAAGTAGCAATACATGATCTGATCATCCATGGCTGCACAAAGATGCACAAAAAAACAGCTCTTAGTAAACAGATGACCAGGGTGTCTAGTTGTTAACCAGTGCGGCGGTTTCATCAATCATGGGATTAGTAGCTACAGCAGTGCAATTCCGGCATCCTATGTAGCAATGAACAAGCCGGTGTCAAAAACTTCATCACGGCTGTTTGGCTTAATAGTGCTTTCAGAATGATTATTGACTTTCTTCTCCATCTCCTCATCAATTAAAATCGCCTCAGAACGACAATCCAAGCTGCAAAAAGCTTTCTCACCTCTGCAAAACACAATACAAATTTTCACTATCAAAATCATCAAGTCATTAGAACTGTTAGAATTGCAGTGAATATGAACAGACCTGTACATGTAAATATCTTTTCCATCCAGCCTCTTCTTGCAAGAGGAACAGAAGCGCAAAAAATCGCTTGAAGGAAATGAAGTGAGGACCTCTGAGCTGTCCGTCACCTCAGGCAGCACGGTTTTCTCATTAGCATTCTTACAAAAATTGGGTAACTCATTGTTGTGACATTCTAAAATGCAGTCACAAAAGATATGAGTTACTTTGGCATTGGGTCCACGGGTTCTCACACAGGTATAGTCCTCAGAAAGTTCAATGTCACTAGCTGAAATAGAACCAACTAAGCTAGTGTTAGAGCCAACAGGTGTGGGTATAGGACTCAATTTCGCACCACCTGCAGGATTGCCCAACTTTGAGCAACCTCTAACACATTTAGTATGTGAAACCACTGGATTTATTGCATTTTCAGAACCAAAAGCCACAGTACGGTTAGCCAAGCTTGCGAAACGTGAGCTAGACCTTCCAGAGTCTAGAGAACAAGAACGAAAATTTCTGGATAACTCATGCTCCGACAGGGCATCTCCAATTCCAAAGACAACATCAGAACTTCCCTTTCGAAGATTGGAGCTTTTGGACAAAGTATGAGGAAAAATCGAGATATTCTTAGGGAGTGACTTAGGTTCCTCAAGAGAATCATCAACACAGCTCTGAAAATCATGTGTTTTGATCCTCATTTGTGTGCCAAAAAGAATATTTTTACTATCAGATGATCGAAAAACTTTCCCCGATTGTTTCATTTCATCATCAAGAGAATCTACAATGCCAAGGCCTACTTTAGTACAACCCCATGTCTTGTTAGCCCCAGCCCCCTCACTAGTTGATGACCTAAAGGGGTTTCCCAAATTTGTAAAGACCCTAAAATCCAGTGGAGAAGTAGGACTTCTCACTGAATCAGATTCTGAACCCTTAGGATTAAGCCCAACAAACACACCAGGAACATTAAAAAAGGAGTTACTTTTATGTTTCCTAACCAAAACATCAGATTGAAAATAAGAATCTGAGATACCATCAGACATCAAATGCCCCATTGTCTGAACTTTCTGGTGTGATCTGGTCCTCTTCTTCAACATTATCCTTAAACCCTCAGCCCTAAAAGTCCACCAACACCTGCATCAAGATCCAACATTTTTTGCCTTAGTACTAACTAAATCATCAAGAATGTCAAATTTATAAAAAGAAACCCCAAATGAGAAATCCATCAAAACATCTAAAGAACAACTACATTAAAGCTTGCATTTTTTAAAGGGGTTAGAAGGAAGATGATAAATGCACAAAAAACAATTCAAGAATCCATAAAACCCACATAGATTATTAAAGGGGAAAACTTTTTCTCAAGAAAAATAAATAGTTAGAAATAACAAAAAATAGTCAAAATCAATGAACACCAAGAGTCAACAAGAGAAAGACCTGCAAATGTAGATTACGGCCAGAACAAAAAGTTTGAATTTTTTTTTTTAAAAAAACCACCATTGACATCTCCAAAAAAAAATGATTAAACCCACATAAACCCCATTTTCAAGATTTCAACTTTGGTCATGCATCACACAAGAATCTTGAAAATCAAAAATCAAAGATGGGGTTTTATTTTCTTGATGGATTTTCAATTTTTTTTTTACTTTTTTCCTTTCAAGGGACTCACAAAGAGGGAAAACCACCTGGTAGATTAGTTCCAGAAGCTTCAAAGATGGGAGAATTTAGTTTGTGCGAGAAGAAGTATAAATGAAAAGAGAAGAACTCTTTCCCTTTATCTCTCACAGTAGTGTGTGTGTGTGTGTGTGTGTGTGTGTGTGGGCTTCTTCAGTACATCTTTTTCTTTCTCTTTCTCTCACAATTTGCATCAAAATCAGTAAATAGTGAGAGCTTCTCAAATACTCTTTCAGTTTCTCTCTCTCTGTAGACAACACAGAGTAGAAAATAAAATACATGTATAAATACAAAGGATAATAAATGATGTAGATAATTATGTAGGCTTTTTCGTTTGACTTTTATTTGAATTTTTTTGTTTTTTGGAAAAAAATATTAATTAAGCCATTAAGATGGTCCATAAAAAAGTAAAAAGAAGTAACATGAGAGATAAGCAAGTATTAATTGGTAAGAAATTATTTGTAATGGGTGTTTATATTACTAGTGTAATAAATACATCAAATGTTTTATATAAACAAACTATTACTTAATTATAACTAATTACATTATTTAATCATGATAAATTGATAAAGTTTAATAAGCAATTCTTCATCAAATTTATTTTTCATTATTCTGGAGATAAAAAGATATTTTAAAAGAGCTTGTCAAATTAATTAACGTCTTGGATTAATATCCAGACATCTATTATTTGTTCGGTTGGAAACAAGTTATTCAAAAATTATAATAATCGTGATATTTAAAAAAAAAACATGTCAAAATAATCATAGTCTATGATTAATATTAAGACATTTATGATTTGTTTGGTTAAGAATAAATTATTCGAATACTATATGATCGAAATGTTTAAAAAGAATATGTCAAATTAATTATAGTATTAACTTTCAGACATTTATAATTCATTTGGTTGAGAATAAATTATTTGAACATTTTATATTGATCGAGATATTTTAGAAGAACTTGTTTAATTAATTGTACATCTTAAAAGAACATGTCAAATTAATTGTAGTCTTTGCTTAATATCAAGACATTTATAGTTTATTTGGTTGACAACAAATTATTTGAAGATTATAATTATGATTGGAATATTTTTTTTAAATTTCAAATTAATTACTTATATTTTTTTTATTAATATCAAGACACTTATGATTTATTTGGTTGGAAATAAATTATTTGATGATTATAATAATTGAGATTTTTTAGAAGAATATATTAAACTAATTGTAGTCTTTGGTTAATAAAAAGACACTTGTGATTCATTTGACTAGAACAAGTTATTCAAAGATTATAACATTGAAGAATTTTAGAAGATCAAATCAAATTAATTGTAGTCGTCGGTTATGGTTCATTTAATTAGGAACAAGTTATTCAAAGATTGTAATAGTGAAGATATTTTAGAAGAATATATCAAATTAATTGTAGTTTTTGATTAATATCAAGACATTCATGATAAGTTAAGTTAAAAACAATCACCAATGGGATGCAGCGGATGTGGCTGCTCCTCTCTTAATTGGAGATCTTAGATTCGGTCATGAGTATGAAAAAATCTTTAGTATGAAATGCTTTCTCCCAAATGGAGCTATATGAACCACAAATTTAAAATAGTCAGCTCCAATTTTAATATCGTAACACTGAATTAAAAAAAATTAACTTGAAAACAAGTTATCTAAATATTATAGTGATTACATTACAATATATAATTAAATAATTATGAAATAAATTAAGTGAAAATAATATAACATAATTAAGTAGGATATGTACTGTTTGAAACTATAAATAAAATATAATTTTTAATACTGTTTATAATTGCTCATAAAAAATGTAAATTAGTTACGTAAAGATAATCAATTCGCAACTATATTATATTAAATTATATTTATAGAGTAAAATATCTTTATATCATGAAGTATTTTATTTAAAAAAACTGATAGAAATATAGCTCCACGTACAACAAGTTTTTTCAATATATCCACCAAATTTATTCTTCATAATTTTGAGGGATAAAAGGATATAAAAGAAAATGTCAATTATTATTATTTTTGGTCAATATTATCAAAATAGAAGAGGAAGAAGAAGAAGAAAGGAGAGAACAATAGCTGAGATAATTTTCATGTATTTTCTTCACTAATTTTTCTCCACGTGTGTAATGATCCTTTTAGTCTTTTTGTATATTTTAGAATAATATTTTTTTATTTACGAAACATAAAAATAAATAAAATCTCACTTATTCTCCTAAACAACATTTTTCAAAAACAAAAAACAAATCATAAAATATTTTAAAATATTTTTTCTTCATATCATACCATTTATGTCTTCAGCAAAATCCAAAGTTCGTTTTTACCTAATATCACAAGTCCAACTAAAAGAACTTCATAAACTTTACCACAACACAATGCCACATATTGATTGTTTATTTTCTATTTCGATATTCTAATGAAATATCAATTAAGACGATTTCAGAATTTAAAATTTATAAACTCAAATTTTAAAAATAAAAACAAAGTGTCCAAGATAATTCGAACCATGTTAGAGAGGCTATTTGACTTAATAGCTTTTAATTCTGCCACTAACACTTGCTTTGTTAATAGGTTCCAATAAATAACTTTTTTTTATTCACTAATTTTTTTAATATAAATATATAATATAGTGTCCACACAAAAGTCACTGAGTTCGTGAAATTCGTCACCCTACCGCTTGGAAACGTCAATGTACCAGATTGATAGTAGACATCAATTGTATTTTTTACAAAAACAATATTGATGAAAATATAAAAAGAATTTTTGATAAATTATTTTTTATAAAGCGTTCTTTAACTACATCATTTGTTATTGTCACATCTTCACTGAGCTCGCCATATTTTAAGATAACAACAATATTTAACTTTTTGGCCCATTAAAAATGGGGAAAAACGTATATAACGCTTTTTTGTATTTTAATTTACTAAAAATAGATATATTTCATTTAATTACGAAACATAGCGAGATTTTAATTTCAAAATATAGTAAAAATAGTATTTGTGTGTCTAATAGGTGAATAAGTGTATTCAGGCATATACAATATTTCTACATGTGTGGAATACAAGATTAACTTATATTCACTTGTTTATCATTATATTTCATTGTATGACATTTGTATTTTATTAAATACACACATATCGTCATCAGAAACCATCACTAAATTTTCAAAAATTATTGCAAGATGACATATTCATTATAGAGCTGAATTTATTTTTACAAACTTTTACAAGCAAAATTCAAATTTAAAAGATAGCACAAAAAAGTTTATTTGTGCAAATTACTGTTTAATATTCGTAATTCACTTTTACGATTAATCTAGTAAATCCGATTGGCCGAACTAATTAACGACAATGACAATACCTTCTATTTTAACACCATTTTCTATATAAATTATTTTTTGAAATAAAATGGAGGGAGTTATATAAATATAAATAAATAAATAAAATAAAGTAGTGGTACTCATCTCCAGTATATATAGTACCAAAAATTATTCTTGGTAGTACATAGAGAGTAGTACTTTATTCAATTGCATGTGAGTTTTCGTAATTTGGTGCCTCTATTAAAAACAAAAATCATTATACAAAAGAAAAAATAAAAAGGAAAAAAAATCATTATAGATTTTGAAAAGGGCAACCTTTTTTCAGAGTTTCAGTTACTATTATTTTTTGTTTGGAAGTGATGATGATTCATCACTATACGACAAATTTAAATACCTTTATAGGGTCCCCCTTGTAATTCTTTTAAATTTTTTCCTATTTTATTTTATTAATTAAAATATCAGTTGTGAATTTTTTAAGAAAATTGTGAATAAATAAATTAAAGAACTATGTCACCTTTCGGTGGCTCCCTGAACAAGGTACAAGCTAGAACTCTTTTTTGATGACCGTTACTTTTGAAAAAATGTAATTTAATTTGTTTGAAAAAAAATAAAAATTTATTATTTCATTGACGTCAAAACATGACATGAGCAAACAAGTCTACTGTTTGAATATCTCTAGCTTATTTGTTCATGACGAGTGTCATATAAATACGAACGATAAAAAGTGTATCAGAGAAAATCGCTTAATATGTGATTATTATTATTATGTTGTTAGGTGGTTGATGCATATGTAGTCAATCCTAATTTGTAATGAATGGTGTGGTTATAACTTGAAGAGGTACATCTTAAACAAAGATGGATCTACGTTTAGGTGGAATGGATCTAGGAGGAACCTCTTTGATAAAAAAATACAATGTAAAGAAATTTTTAGTATGTATAAAGCGATCGATTTAAGATATTTCGGAAATATTAAAAAATAACTTTATTGAATTGTACTTAACCACTTTAATTTGTTGAATATATGTTGGTTGAATTGTACACATCATTTTGCAAAATGTGTTTTACTTAACATGTCCAATAATTGTGTGTTAGATATTAAGGATCATGATCTATCAAAGTGATGTATAATGTGTTGGATATTCCACTTAGTGTATGTCAATTGATCATGTTGTATATACTCAATATTCAACTTAATTATGCTCTCATTTTTAAAAAAATTGAATGAGCTTTTGTAAGAAATGGCGGAATTCATTGTTTGTATCATCGAGACACCCGAAGGGTAAACCCAAGTGGCACATAAATTGTAAAATTCAAAGTTATGTATTCTTTAGGAATTTACTCTTATAAATTTAGTTAAATAGGAATAAAAATTAAATAGCGGCGTGAAATCAAGGGGGAATATTGCACTTTGATTATGGATGCATTTGAACTCGTAATTAATATGGAATATAAATATATACATAATCAATATTGATATCTTTAAAGTTGAATGCATAAATTTAAATTTCAAATTTGCCTATCGCTGAAATAGTTCTACTTAGTGCAAATCTCCCATAACCGATGACTAATAAGCCTAATGCGATAGAATATCATGTCACTATCGAATCAAACATCAAATTACGCCAAATTACTTAATTATGTACAAATTATAGGTCAAAATACACAAAACAATGTCAAAACATACGTGAAATAAGAAAAACATTTTCTAAAAAAATTATACAATAATCAATTCTTACTCAGTCTACCTCTAGATTGGATTTATACGTTTGTTTTATAATATAAGTAATAATTGTGAAGATGGCCTTGCAATTCATGGTGATGCAGACAACTTTGGAATTATATACAACAATTTAATTTATCAACATTGTGACAGAATAAGACATGTTCCTTGGGAGATCCAACCTTACCGCAATTAGATTCATCTGAATCTAGTATTTTTTTTATGTTAAATAATAAATTTATTCGTAAAAATTTACTAACAATAATAACAAATGATAGATATCAGCTTAAAGCTTTAAAAATATGTAATAAGCTCAATGCTAAGAATCGAGAGAAAAAATAAAATAATTAAATTCATTAAATTTAAATTATGGATCCGTTTACGACTGAAATAGACATATTTATCAACTACCAAGATGTTGCATCTCCATTTCTATCAACTTGTACGTGAAAAAACAAAAAAGAATCTGCATTGGATGTATTTATTTTTCATTTATCAAGAAATATTCTCATGGAGAAGCTAAATTAGTAGACGTACGTAGAGATTAAATTAACTAATGTTAGTTTTAAGAACATCTAAATTAATTATTAAGATGCAATATGTATACTCTATATACATAGTACCAAATATTAATTCAAGAACCTTATATCGATTGTAAATAATTATAGGGAAAATTGTATGAAATAACAAATTATTAATTTAAAGTAAATATTATAGTCATAATTTATTTTATTTGTAATTTGCAGTAAACATTCCATTTTTTTGCCATCTGATTCGGTATACAATTAGCCATTTTCGATATACAATTAGCCATTTTATAAATTTCGGTATAAAATGTATAAAATGCGTTTGTGTTTGTATAAAGCGAGAGAAAAGTGTAAATACAAATACAAATACATATATTTTCGTCCTATACAATTATAATTATACAAATACAGATCTTATTATACAAATTACAATGTATAAATGAATTTATACAAAACTGAACAATTTGTATAAAATTGGATGTATCTAGCCAATTATACAAATCAAAAGCTCTATAGCAAACATAAAATTTGCTATGAAGTGCAATTATGCAAACTATAGCTATAACATACAAATATAATTTTTATGTTTGTTATATGTGAAAGTTGCTCATAAATATATTACTCTATTATTACGAATAAAATCATGTCATATTTGCGTAAAAAAAAAGTATGAAACTTAAACTTGGTTTTATCCTTAATAAATAACTTTTAGAAAAAGTATAAATTGGATTACTCTGTTTTTCCTTTTTAGTAATTCCAAAAATCAATTTTGTGGTGTTTGTATTAATTGTCATTGTCAAGCATAAACTTATTAAAACACATTTACATAATTAATATAATCCATTTCTATTTAATTAATATATATAGTATTATAAGTGTTAATGTTTGTTTTTATATTTGTCCCTTGATATTGTCAAATAGGCCGGTCACTTTAAGTAGTTTATATATTAATTATATAAATTTATCTTTAATTGTAATGCTTAACTAAAATACAACCTATTGAAGAAGAAACAACAAAACATCATCGTTTGTAATTATTTTTATATTTCACATTTTCATTTAAAAGAATAATTTTATATTATGTGTCATAATACTCAACATAACTAAAATAAGACTCATTATTTTAAATTAAAGTCTCTACGTAAAGATAGAGAGCGAGAGTGACCAATAGGAATTGTAATGGCTGGTGGGACAAATAAATCTTTTCATTGATAGATAACGGTCTTAAATTTGAACTAAACATATGAAAAGAACTTCGTGAAAAAATATTTTCTACTTAAATAATCTTTATATAGAGAACTACTGAATTCTAATCATAGTAAATACTCATAGGAAACAAAGAAAAAGTTAAAAGGACAAGAGTGGCTCCCATTTATTTTATTTAATTAATTAAGTAATTATTTTTTTCCTTAACACCAAATTAAATAAATATAATAAAATCGTATATAAGATTACGTAAATTTAGAAGATGTGCAACCTACCTAGGAAACACAATTGGCAAAGCATGTTTTGTTTGTATATTTTTTCTATATCATATAATATATAAATATAATAATTATAATATGTTAAACTTGACATTATCATGCCGGTCGTAATTATATATATTTTAATAATCTTATCAAATTGTCAATATAATATTTATACAGTAATCTCATCAATTGCTCATCACGTGGCAATTGGTCATGTACATTCACCATTTATTATTTTTATAATTATAATTAGTCTCTCTAGTCTCTACTTATTATTGTGCCTAACTATAGAATCTTAATTTTAATTATATAGTTTTTCTTAATTAATCTGTCTGTGGGTCACGCACAAAATACAACTAATTAAGCTCAATATGTATCTGATCATCAAGTCCAATTAATAGTGTTTAATTTTGTTGGTAAAGAGATTAAATCGACTTATTAGGCAGTTCTAAATTGCAAATTCATCAATCTAATTTATAATTAGAGAGAAGTATTCAAAATAATTCTAAACTCGGTGGGAATTATTAGTTTCATCCTTGAACTATTGATAATCTTAAAAACAGTTCTTTACTTGACGAACTAAACTTAAACACCCCCGATCTTGCAACATGAGTGAAATACACCTCTAAATTCCCCCATGTTTAGGGGTGTATTTAACACTCCTCTCAACTTTTATTAAGAATCCTATGCTCCTACAATAATTTGAGACCACTCGCTATGTCATGTGGTAGAACGTGTGTATCCAAGTTTAGTTAATTAAATTGTGTGGCATTTCTAAGGCTATCAATAGTACGAAAACGAAACTAATATTTACGCCAAGTTCAGAAGTGTTTTCAATAGTTATCTGTTAAAACAATTTACACAAATATGTTTGCCGAAAGAGATTGTATACCATGATCGTACGATAACCCCCTTACTATGTTTCAATTTTCATATATAAGAATCACAAAATATTAGTAGCTCAAAAAATGAAGATGGAGATTACAACAAGTAATTTAACCATTTTCTCCTTCAACTAACCAACTTCATGTCACATTCAAACTTGTATCTTCGATATCGAACATAAATATAAAAGTAATTTTTTTTAAAAATTTCAGTAAATATTAAATTATGAATCTATAATTTCAAAAATGAAATGTATTTAGTATAAAAAATGTCAAAAATGAACCCATAGAACTTAGATTTTAAATCCGTATCTGATTCATCTATTTCATTTTTTCATGTTTTCAAAAGTAATTAAACACAGTGAACTTCTCTTTTAACTTTATTCAAAATTTCAAATTAAAAGCAGTAACTTTTTCCCGTGAGTGCACCAAATCTTTTTAATCCAACATTTGACTCTTTTGCATTACAATTTAAGTAGATTTTTTTTGCGACAATTTAGGGATCTTCCTCAAATTGTGTCTAAAAGTAAAAATATATTTAAATGGACATAATCTTCTTCCGCAAGCAACAAGTATTTTAAGCATATACTCTTTTCGTCGATTTTTACTTGTCACATTACATTTTTTTCAGAGTCAAATTATATGAACTTTGATCAATATATTAATACATATTTTCCCATCATATTAATATGAGAAGGATTAAAACTTATTGTATCTTTTATATAGTTTTCGAATATCAAAATATAAAATTATAGTGAGTTTATCTAATTCAAATTAACCTTGAAAATTAGTTAAATTGCCTCTCATTAATCGAAACGTGAAGCAATAGTGAACGGACGGCGAAGTTGTATCACTTGTGATCATGGACCTTCATTTGTTTTTATTAAGATCAAAACATTTGAATCTGAATGTCATCCAAATAACAAGATGTGTATTAAGATTTAGATATTTGAATCTGAATACATATCTAGAAGAAAAATTCAAAAGTGAAATCAAGATTTGAAATTTAGGGGTTTGAGATTCTAGACTTTTAAATTAAAGTTACCGATTTTAAACTATAATTTGTGCATATTAATTAGATAGTTTTTAAATATAAATATAAATTTTGGACTAAAACTATTGAATTTAAGGTTGTTCAAAACCGAGCAAAAATCGATAACCCTAACCAAAAAAAGTTATTGGTTTATCGGTAATGCGTTATTGGTTTAGCGATTTTGGTAATAATTTTGATTTCTTTTTATTATCGGGTAATCGGTTTTTAACGGTTTGAGCTTTTTCCTTAATGGATTAACCGATAACCCGATAGTAAATTAAATAATTATATTTATAATATTTGGTACGTATATTAAATCCTTGATTTAGAGTATATATAGTTTTATACTTTTACTTTTTGTTGTCTCAAACTCTCGTTTATTCTATAACGTGACAATATTTGCTTTTCAGTAAGCAATCTGTCAACTCACATACATGGTTTATGTGGTTTGTCACCTTATTTCTAAATGATTTTTTTATGTGTCAAATTTTAACAGCTAATTGATAATTGAATCAAGAACGATCAATTAGCCGATAAACCAATAATAAGCCAATAACATAATAATTCTATAACAATTTAGTATATCTACAAATCAATAACTGATAAGTCGAATCGATAAACTTTAGAACCAAATCGAATCAATTGATACGCAACCCTATAACTGAGTTCGATCAAATTCGTCTATTATAATAAAATTAAAAAGATGGAGGTAGGGGTAAATTGGTCAGAGGAATGGTGAAGGTTTAAAAATAGAGTATATTTTTTGCAGAAGGGTTAAAGAATTTTTCTGCTTTTAACTTTTTATTTATTGAACTTAAAATAATAAATGGGATTCTTTGCGGAGTATTTACTTCACTGTAGAGATGGTGTTCCCATTAACCGACAGGAAATCGCGATTCGACGCCGTTACATATAAAATATAATATCCCCATTAAAGGACTCAACATAATCTAAACTTTTACGTACCATTTTAATATATATACACCTAAATGTTCCTTTTTTTAGAATTTTTGTAAAAATATACTGGCCAACAAAAAAAAATTACAATCACGTACTCATGCTTCATAATATTAAATAAATACAATTCACGTTTACTACTATACCTTTTCTGTATATATATATATATTTAAAATTCTATGAGTTTTTTTTAAAAAAAATATTCAAATTTTAAAAAAATAAATAATATTATTAAATTTTATTTTTTTTATATAGTGCGCCAAATGATCACTAAATAACTTATTATTTATTAAATTTCATAAATTATTCTTAATTAATTTTGTTGCTGAGAAAGAAGGTTAAAGAAAAAAAGAACATAAAAAATAAGCCAATGACGCCTTCTAGATTTGAATTGACGACCTTTACTATGGAAAAGGCACGCCTAACCAACTAAGCTGAGTGCCCTTTGATGTCAAGGAGTGTCACCTTAAAGCATATATCTCTAAGCCTTTAACTAAGTTGAGTGCCCCGTTTGATGATTGGTTAAGTGGTGAATTATAGGGATTAGCCTGTCGTGGTGATTAGAGGACACCTCTAATATGACACGTTTCCTTTCAGTTATAAGGTCAAAGAGATCAGTTGGCTAGAGAGAAGAACTATTCTCCTTCCCAAAAGATGAAGTCATCCCTTCTACTGATCGAACCCTCAGTTCGGGGGCCTCCGTCAACATGTAACGAAGTTCTAGAATTCATATGTTAAATTCTGCATAAGTATTGTATATATGTTTGGTAGCTAGCTATATAGGACTATATATATAAAAAAATTAATATGATATTTAATTTGCAATTTAAAGACACTAATAAATAAGAAGTACATAAATAATTAGATCTTACATAATTAATTTCCACATGAAATTGTTTTTAAAAAAATCATAAAATAAATTAAGATATAAAAGAATAGAATTCTTGTTTAAAAATATTTACTTTTTATGTAAAATGAAGGTGTACATATTTTCAATCAAGGAAATCACATGTTAAATGAACTAAAAAGGGGGTTAAGTGCAAAAGGAATAAGGTGCAAGAGAGGGCACACAATGATTTTCATCATTTAAAAATCACATGTTGAATGAACTAAATGAATAAAGTGTAAAAGGAAGTAGGGGAAAAGTATAAAGAAAGGGCACAAAATGAGAATAAGAGGACTAGACTTATAATTATTTCCTTGAGAAAAAAAAAAAGAAAAAAAGAAGAGGAAAATAACTCATTATTTGAAAGTTCCTACTTTAGTGTCAAATAGTTTTTATACCCATTTAATTATCACAATTTCCCATTACATTTTCTTTTAAAAAAATTAATGAAAAATTAATCTATTATTAGTTTTAAAAAATGTAATTAATAATATTTATTTTAAAATTAATTAACTAATTTTATGAAGTGACAAACATTTTGAACAAAAAGAAAAAATTACATATAAAGCAAACATGTGTTATGTATTTACTATACACAACTTAATTTAAAAGAATTACATTACAGAGTTATATTTAGAGTTTTATAGCAATTTCTTGTCTCTCAAACTCTTGTTCACCTCCCACCTCTCCCGCTCACCTCTTTCCTCTCTCCCTCTCTGTCTCGCCTCGTTGTCCCTATTCCATCTCCCTCTCTCTCACCCCCTCTCCCTCTCTATGTGTGTCCACATTGTGATTTCACAATATGATATAAAATTTGGTAGATAATCAGGAGTCCTTGAAAATTCAATCGTATGGGCAGTTCCATTGAAGTGTAGGAGTTTGTTCAATTGAGGAAAAAAAGCAAAATTCATTGTGCTCCTCATCTTAACATATTATATTGATACAAGTGATATAATGGTTGATACACTTGTATTTAATGATATACTTAAAACAAATATATTTATTGATATAAGTATATTCATTAATACACTTGATACACAGTAAATACAAAGAACAAATAGAGATAAATTAATTATATTCATGATATAATTAGTATAATATGCATTCATTTTCTCTCTTCTAACTCGCCTTTCTCCGTTTATTTTTACTTGTCTCTCTCTTTTTTCTAACATGTAACTATAAATCATAACTAAATAAATATTAGCTATAGATCCCCAATTAGGCTCGATCTAAATAATGTTAAACATTAATGTAGGAAGGAAGAAATATTTATGACCTTAACCAAACCAAAATTAAAGGCTATAATAACCAATAATGTCCAATGCTACTCATCATTTAACTCTTTTGGACTTTCATTAACTTTTAGGTACACTTCACCTTTTGCTTTTGTCCTTTTCTTTTGTGGGCCCCAATCACAGGCCTTTTTATTTCTATCTTAAGGACACGTGTTCGAATTTGGTCCCAATTTCTAGAAGATCGGACGGTTGTAATGAGAAGATTCTCCCCTCTGACATTCAGTAATCAACGGCTGTGATATTCTCCGTACCTTTAACTCCGAATAGGGAAACGGGTCTACTTCGGGGGATCCACTTTGCACGTGTGCTTCCTTGTTGCCTACTCCGTGTTATTCCCATTTTATCCCCATTATTTCTTCTTAATTACAAACTTCTCTTCTTTATTTTTTTACGCCTGATAACGTATCCGCATTGAAATCTGATTAATCCAAATTTGCATTAGATAGGAACTCATTGGGGGTAGCTCTCCTTATCATGATTTTTTCCATACTCAAAACTTGAATTCGAGACCTCTAGTTAAAGGAAGAACAACCCATCCTTTGATGGTTGGTTTTTTGAAAGTTTATCAAATTAACTTATTGATTATCAATTTGTAAATATGCTAAATAATTATAAAATTGTTAAAACATCGATTTATTCACACGGTTATCGATTTAACCGTTAGGATTTAATAATTTTTTCTAATGAAAATCACTCGAAAATAAAATGACAAACCAAATGAACTATGCACACGAGTTGATAGATTATATTGCATCTTGCGCAAACTTACATCTTATTTAATAGCTAAGAGTTTGAAATAGTACTGAAAAGTTAAATATATTAAACTAAACCGTAAGTGAAAGATTTTATATATCGAAGGATAATTGTAATTTGTTATCGAATTATTGCTTAACCCCTTAAGAAAAATTCAAGCATAAAGAACTGATAACTCGATAAAAAAAATCCCAAGTCGTTATTGAGATTTTTATAAGAATGATAACAAACTATCGATAGATTAATAACATTTTTACCGTTACCAATTTTGGTTTTATTTTGAACGCCCTTACTTGGTGCAGTGGCTCGTAAAGACGGCATCCATTCAAAATTTTAATTTAAAACCGATTTACAAAATTTTAATATATAAATTTAAGTATTAAAACAGATTCACAATTTAATAGTTTTAAGATTTTTAGTAAATTTGACGTGAATTTGTATACTATATATAAAAAATATTGGGACTTATGTTTTTTTTTTTTGATTTTTCGTTCAGTGTTTCGTGTCTGTATTGGAGCTCTGAATGAATTCGATGCGTATGATAGAACCCATTTAAGGATAGCGCTCCCAATATAATTTTCTTCATATTCAAGATTCGAATCAAAAGGCTCGGCACCTTATATTACATATAAGGAAATTATTACCTTATATATACAAATGATCAAGTTGGACGAATTAATCCTTTTATCTCATTGGTAAAGTGAAACTATATACTATATGTATGTTTGTGAAAAAGAATATGCATTTATAATGATCAAACTAAATTGTGGTCCACTGGTTGTTGCAGTTTAAATTATTTTCTGTGCTCCATATGCCACAGCAAATAATATTCATGAAATCATTTCATGTGTAGAAATAATTTCTTACTATGTCAATTATTACAAATAAATAAATTATAACAATGAATGATCAATTTGCTACTTTTTCATTTCATGCACCATCCGTTTGGTCTTAGTTTCTTATGTTAATACTTCACTTTGTATATTGTAAATATCACTATATGCAAAGTAAAAATAGAATTGATCCGCATGTTTCTCTAATATTTCAATTGAAAATGTTAGCTTTTGTCGATGAGATCGAGGTATTACTATCAGTAGGGGCTCGCTTCAATAGTGGACTTTGAACCTTTGCTTTTCCTTTCAATTTCCAATTTCGAATATCATGATTTGCCTAGAATAATCGATATATGTGATTGCAATTTAAAAGAAAAACTAATAAATAAAAAACCACTAGATGAGTTTACGTACGTCTATGTATTTTTTTAGTCGTCTCATTTCACATACTACAAAAACATTTAGATAACTTATTTTGGATATTATACTAGTGTATATTTACCATTTTTCAATCCCTATTTAAAAGTTATCACATTTTTTTTTATTTGATGATTCGAACCCACAATTCTTAGATTGAAAATTGATGATGTTTACCATTCGAACAATTTCTTGTCAAATGTATATTGATGTTCTTTGTGGAGACATAAATGATGCAGAAAATCAAACCATGAGTTGAAGCCTAGATTTAATAGTACGATTTGTGTACTATATGTTATAAGGCAATGTCATAATTCAAGGAAAATGAGGACTATTTGCATCATGATGTTTGGTTCAAAATGATGAGATTTTCCACATATTTTATTGCTCTCAATGTAAGAATTTCATTATTAGAATTAAAAATAATTACAACTAATGCTTTTAGGTAAGAGTTAGAAATTTATATTTGAATTATATATTAAATAGAAACTTAACTTTTTGAATAACTTGATTATTTTAAAATAAAAAACAAATTGTTGAATATCACACAACAGTGTGTTGCCTAAGTTATGTTGGAAAACAGTTGTAAAATTACTTAGTATCACATGAGGGGTGTTTGATTCGAATACAAGTTATATTGTAATTAGTTATTTTAATATTTTTTTTTAATAATAATTGATTTGTTATTTTAAAAATAACATGCAATGCATTGTTGAAGGAAGCTTGAAGACTGATGGAACATGTCGAAGTAACAGGTCCATCGAAGCAGACTGACGAGTTAGAGTTAGAGTCATACTAGGACTAGTCTAATAAATCCTAAGTTATGTATGACTAAGCTACTGAATATTGTAGGAGTCGACTAGGATAAAATATTTGACTTGTAATACAATACTACTCATGCAATTAATTGTGTTGTAGTAGGATTCCTAGTATAACTAGAATAAGACTCTTCTCCTATATAAGGAGCTTGTAACTCAACATTACAATCATCAATACAATCCTTGATTGCTCCATACTTACGGGAGAATTCTACATGGTATCAGAGAAATAAAGCTTTTCCGCTCTTTAACGTATTAGATCAAAATAAAAAACAACAAAATTATCAAACCGCAATGGCCCCTTCTACCAACACCCTTTCGACCTCTTCATTTCATCATCTTATTTCGTCCTGCTCCATTAAACTTAAGCCAACAAACTATCTTATATGGAGGACACAAATGACTCAGTTGATTCAAGTGATGAGATTAACCTACCTCATCACAGAATCACCTAAAGTGACCTGTTCCACTGGATAGACTACTGAGAAAACTGTAGCAGGCGAGAAGGGTGCAAAAGACAACAACATTGTTGATGACTGGGAGAAGAATGATGTGTTACTAAGGAGCTAGATCGCATGCGACACAATGACAGAAGAAAACATGTAGCTGATCGTAGGCTGTTCAACTGCCAAAGAGATGTAGGAATGCTTGGAAGAAGCTTATTTTCAAGCAACAAAAGATAAGGAGTTCCAGCTCAAGCAACAACTGCAAAGTGTGAAACTAGGAACCAAAACAATTGATGAATACATTAAGGAATTCAAAAGCATATGTGATGGCCTTGCAGCCATTCACAAGCTTGTAGATGAAGATAGCAAATTGATTAATTTTGCTAGAGGTCTAGGTCTTAAGTACAAGACCTTCAGGACTGTCATGCTAGGTAAGGCACCATATCCTACTCTAAATAAATTTGTTAATGCTCTCAGGGGTTTTGATATGAGGGAGGATGAAGAAGAAGTGCCTCAACAAAACCATAACATGGCATCTCTGCCCAAAGAGGCAGGGGAAGAGGAAACAATAACTTCAATTCCAAAGGAAGAGGCTTCAAGCCTGCTGGACAAGGAATAGGTTCTTATAACAGCAGAAACGGACCAGGTCCTCAGAACAGTCCTTCAAGTGGAAGTCATGAGGGGAACAATTCTGATGCGTATCAAATTTGTGGTAGGAATAACCATACTGCTCTTAGGTATTTTTACATGTGGATTACTCTTACTAAGCCACATATGAGCTACCATAAGCATTGGCTGCTACTAATCTACAAAACACTACTGATGACACCTTGTATGTGGACTCAAAGGCAAGTAGCCATATGACACATAACTCAGGTATCCTAACTGATCTTAAACACTGCAATGGATCAGATCAAATAATTATTGGGAATGGATCAAAGTTAGACATAATACATGTTGGGAACAAATCTGAAACAGGTCTAAAGTTAAAATAAGTTCTTGTAGTTCCTAAGATCAATAAAAATTTACTCTTAGTTAGTAAGCTTACAAAGGATAATTGTTGTACTCTTGAATTTGATAAAACTCACTTTGTTGTAAAGGACAAGAGGAGAAGGACACTGCTGACCAAAGGATCTAAAAGGAATGGACTCTATGCTTTGGAAGATAACAATCTCTATGTTTTAACTGCTGCACACGATTGGAACACGTCAAACAACATGTGGCATACTAGATTAGGACACCCTAGTTTGAAGTCTTTAAAAGTTTTGAGTAGTAATAGTTGCATCAATATTAGTAGTTGGAATAAAATGCCTACTGTTTGTTCTAGTTGTCAGTTGGGAAAGAGTTGTAAACTTCCTTTTGGTTTGAGAAATAAAATTGAGAAAGAACTTTTATTGAAAATTCATTGTGACTTATGGCGACCTGCTCCTGTCGAATCTTCCTAACATATGAAATATTATGTCTTTTTTGTTGATGATTACACAAGATATACCTGGATTTTTCCACTGAAAAAGAAATCTGAATTCTTTGAGGTCTTTCTAAAATTCCAGAAAAAGGTGGAAAAATAATTTTTCTAAAGAGATTAAGATTTTTCAGTGTGATGGAGGTGGTGAGTTTATCCAAACAGACTTCATTAAGCAGTTGGAAGATTATGGCATTGTGAGACATATTTCATGTCCTAATACACATGAACAAAATAGAGTTGTAGAGAGAAAACATAAGCATATTGTAGAGACTGGCTTAACTCTACTACTTCATGCTAACCTACCTTTGTTTCTATGGGTTGAGGCTTTCCTCACTGCAGTATTCCTCATCAATAGTCTGCCTTCATCAGTCTTAAAGATGGTGACTCAATTTGTTAAGTTGTATGGGGAACAACCTGATTACAATAGCCTAAAAGTGTTTGGGTGTAGATGTTTTTATATATCAAGGGTAGCAATAAGTTCAGTCCAAAGACCTACCCTTGTGTGTTCATAGGGTACAACAACTTACACAAAGGATATAAATGCTATCATCCCTCTACAAGGAGGGTTTATATATGCAAACATGTTGTGTTTGATGAAAACACATTACCCTATGTATCTCCAAATCAATCTCATACTAACATTGATGTCTCACCTCACCATGCTACCTTTGTTGAATCTTTCTCTAAACTGCAGGCACATGATAATCTGATTCAGGGGAAGTGCAGGCTGCTAGTCCACACATTATGTAACACCCCGTATTCGAAACAGACCAAAAATGCAGATTTTGAGAAGTTGCAGGTTCAACCCACGGTTGCCATCAACGGATCGACCATCCTTTACCCAGCCTCTGACACAAACTACGGTCGACCAGCACAGACCGTCAATCGATCCACGGTCCGTAGGTCTGACCGTAAGTTAGGGTCGACAACCAGTTAGCTGAAAATTATTGATGGGTCAACTTCAGATGGTCATAAATTTTAGCACAAAAGGAATTGTATGTCCCATGACCTATTATATGATAGATAATTGAATTATCTATCCAACGCCACCAAGTTTGCTAAATTCCGACCTCCGAGTAAAAATTTATGCTCGTTTTAGTGAAGCCCTGTCGGGCAGACTCGACCTACGGACCCAATCGACGGACCGTCGATTGACCTACGGCCCGTCAGTCCAATCTGTCGATCACTCCGACAGTAGTTAATTCAGGGGTCTTTTAGTCTTTTCCTATTTCGTTTAACTCCTAAGATACGTTGTTTAAGCCCTAAATCATGAGGTTTTAGTCAGTTTAAACCTAGAAACATAATTAGAACTTACTTTAGTCAAAATCATTAATCAAAACTTAGAAAATTAGAAGCAAGAGAGGAGAAAAAGGTCAAGAACCCTAGTTCAAGAACGCAACAAGGTTCCATCAGTTCCAAGCCCAAAATCGAAAGATTTCTCCGTGGAATTCATCACCAGGTATATGGGATTTCACTAGTGGGTTCCTTTCACCCATTAGGTCCCTAGAATTCAGTCAGATTCTTGATTCCGTGATTATGAACATACCTAGGGTTTCTAGAATTACAACAGATCATCATGAATTAGTTATTTAAATGTTCCAAATTAGATTATCATGTTATTGCTCAGTTTCTTACATAAACCTCAAAACCCTAGCTATGTACTTCATTAGTTCTTGAATTACACATGCTAGGTCAGATATTTCAGTTATTTAGATATACATGCTCCAGTTTTATGCCACATTATCAGTATATTTCAGCATAAACCCTATTTTGAGTTATAAATCTTGAGAAGCTTTTCTTTAAGACAACACTTGAGTTTTAAACTGAGTTTTTGAGAAAGTTAAGACGAGTTTTGAGAAAGAGCTTCTAAAACATGATTAGTATGACAATTGAGTAGGTCATCAATGTATGAATAGTATGGTATCTAGATATACCATCAATGTTTATGCAGTATGACTTCCCAAGTCATCAATGATCATAGTATACTATGATGTTAAAAAGAGTTTTCAAGTATGAGTATCTACATGTCAGTATTTTGAGTTATTCAGTATTTCAGTCATAATATATTCAGTTATACATGCCTCAGTTTATGAATGCATCATTATCAGATTAATTATTGCATTATCAGTTTGCATGTTCAGTTTCGAGCTATCCAGTATTTACAGAAACTCAGTCATAATGTGTTAACCACTTAATCTATTGGGAGTAGCATAATACCGAGTTGGACTAGGGTTTCAGCGTACCTATATAGTCCCAGAACTACGAGCCACGTAGGTGTAAGTCCCCTCT
>JAJOOH010021814.1:0-25005 GCA_029582605.1 Solanum gracilifrons | reverse complement strand
AAATTTTATTTTTTTGGAGGGGGGGCGCTGGTAGGGGGTGGATGGGTGGGGGGTCGAGTGTAGGGGTGAAAAAATAAAATTTTGAAGTTGAAAATATTTTTTAAAAACAAACTCAATTTTATTTATTTTTGGGGGGGGAGGGGTCTGTGGCCGGGGAAGGGGGTGGGTAGTCGAGGATCGGGATGAAAAAATAAAAATTTGAAGTTGAAAATATTTTTTAAAAACAAACTTAAATTATTATTTTTTGAAGGGGGTGGGGGGTGGGGGGTGAGGGTAGGGAGTAAAAAAATAAAAAAATTGAAATTAAAAATATCATTTAAAATCAACTTTTAATATTTTTTTTGGGAGGGGGTGGTGGTAGGGGTGAGAGTGGGGTAAAAAAATTGAATTTAAAAGCAAGCTTTAAAATTATTATTTTTGGGGGATGGTTGGGGTCTGGTTTGAGGATATGGACAAAAAAAATTGATTTTTTTAACAAAAAGTTAATTGTAATTTGAAGTTGGAAGAGAATTTTAAAAAATGTTTTCCTTAAATTTTGAAGGAAAGTCATTTTCCGAACATAAGAAAATTGGAAAACATTTTCCGAAAAATATTTTCCTTCATACCAAACACACCCTAAATGCTACTCAGTTTTTCTTTAAGTTTTGTCTTAATAAGAAAATAGAAGGAACCAGTAGACCAGTTCACTGATCGGCTTCATACTTAATGATCTCGTGCACTATAAATGGTAACAGTGATAAATAAAAAGTGTAAGGAACTTGTCTTACCTTGTCCTGAAGTTATTCTAATCTCGAGTCTCCGTTCAATTTAAATGATGCCTTTAATTGTTGAGAAAAGTAGGAGCTTTATGAGAAAATGGGTCCTGTGAGGGAGTCATGAGACGACAACAACATACCCAGTGAAATCTCACAAGTATGAGAGTGGCTACAATTTAATGTTTTGGCTCACTTGACCTCCGTATTCTCTGAATCACTGATCATATATTTCCCATCTACTACTATGACCTTCATTTCCTGCACTATTTATTCATATTGTTCTAATTCTTCAGCATCAACATCTATCTCCTCTTCCCATCGATGATATTTAACCAAATTGAACTAAAATTCAGTAATTTCATGAAATAGAGGTTGCTTATTGATGTCCATTCCAAAAACTGAAATTATAATGGAAAAATATTACAACTGAAAGAAAATGGTTGAAATGTCACATTGATTAGCATGATAATAAGGACTTCCATAGAAGAACTGAGATCGCCATATAATATAAATGCATTAGATATGTGAATTGACTAAAGTTACATTCTCAGCCTTACAAATGTCCCCTTACTTTTTTTAATTAAAAGCTCGTATCTATACTTGTTTGCAATGCTCACAAAAGTAGTATAAAGTTGTTGGAGCATAGACATCCTGGTCACGTGGTCAGAGCCCTCGATCTCTTCCACTTCATCTGGTGGATTCTTTTCAATCATCCACTGTTGAAATCCAGAGCTTTATTTTTGAGCAGCAACAATGAGCACTCTCCTAACTGATCCACACCTTTTGCTCGAAAGAATTATCTCCTTAGAAACATTTTCCGCGTTGTATAAATAAAATATCCTTACTAGTTTAGTGGCCAGCGCCAAATCCTAGCACCAAGAATTGAAAAAAAAATGATTTAATTAGTTCCAAGTTGATGTTATGATTAAGTACTTGAATAAACCTGTATTTTGGATAAAATAATAAAATCATCCAGTAGGTGATACCTACTAAAAAATTTGCGAAAGAAAAATAGATTTTCAAATGCCTACAATTCTCATGACCAGAATAATAGAGGCAGCTTTATAATTAGAGGTGTTTGGTTTCTGCTAACTTACTTTCATGCACAAGCAAACCCACAGTAGCTATTATTTGAGTTTGACTTTTGCTAACTTACTTCAATGCACAAGAAATCGTAGTAGGGGTTTGATGCAAGCCTAGGGAGTGTGGCCTATCTATTAGTTTCCATGCTAGACTAAGCACGGTACCTTTGGGAGGGCTAGGCTTGTGACTTCTTGGTTTGGCGAAGCACATCCTACAACAGGAAGTTCACTAAATGCTATTATCGTCTTCAGTAAGTAATGTTTAACTCTGTGACTGTGATCATCTGATCTAAAAGTTTAAGTTTTTAGACAAAATAATGAACTGAAATCATATTTTTAGTTGCACTTTATTCTATCACAAGAATAGAACAGATTTCTCAATCATTGCCTTCATTGGACTACCATCTTGCATCACCTAAATCAACAGTTCTTAGCTATACTTGTTGGCAATGCTCAAAAGAGTAGTATAAAGTTGTTGCGGCTTAGACATCATGGTGTGGTCAGAGCCCTGGATCTCATCCACTTCATCAGCTGGAGTTTTTTCAATCATCAACCGTAAAAATTCCTTCTTAAAAGCTTTATTTTCAAACTTTAGTAGCAATAATGAGCATTCGTCTAACTGATCCATACTTTTTGCTTGAAAGAACTATCTCGTTAAACATTTACTGCACTGTATAAATAAAAGAAAAGGCTCAAACATACTATCTTCTTTTTTTCTTTTTTTTTTCAAACATACTATCAAAATTTGAGAAAAGTCTTATTTATGTTATCAGTTACAAATTTGGCTCAATATTTATATCATTATATTTGAGAAAAACTCCATTCATGCCATTATTTTTTAACTCCGGTTTAAAAACATTTTCTTACACGTGGCCAATTATAATTCGGCCATGTTATTAATTATCTTTTTTTTTTTAAAATCTTAAATCATTTGTGAGATTAAAAAATCTACCCGTATTAAAAAAATATGGAAATTAGTCCTAAAATTTTGAAAATCTGCTTTGATTTGTGTTTTCGATATTAAATCTTTGTTAACTAGTGATTTTTGAGTCTATGTTCAAAATTTAAGTGATTTGGAATTGGGTAAAAAATTCTGCCATTAAATTAAAAGATGTTGAAGTTTTGAAACTTTGAATAAATTTTAAGTGGGTCATGTTGAGTTAGGTTAATTTGAGCTCAAAAGATATTAAGTTTTTGGTATCTAACTCGGAGGGAGCTACTCTTGAAATTTGAGGTGAAGAAGTTGGAAATTTGAGAATTCTTGGTGTTTTTCATATATTATTGGTGTTCTTGAAGAAGAAGAAACAAAAAAGTGCATTAGATCTAAAATCCAATTGAAAAATGTTAAAAGTTGTTTGGAGTCTTGTTGACTTAAAAAATTGTTTTGCAAAATCGAATTTAAAAAATAATAGCATGGATGACATATTTGAACCTATTCCCAAGTGGCAATGACATGGACGAACTAAACTTTTAAGGGATAATATACTCGGAGAAGGGTCTAAAATGCCCCTCAAATATTTGAATTGGTACAAAATTACCCTTCATTCACCTATCAGCCCTAAAATACCCCTGACGTCCACCTTTCGACTCAAAAATACCCTTGATGTTAATACTTTGACTCATATTTCCTCTTATTTTTAATAGTTCCCTTAAAGTAAAATTATTAAATACTTATTTATTATATTGCTTAATGTGATCGGTCCAAATTTAAACCCTTCTCAAATAAATAATAAAAATAATATTTTTAAAAATTCTAATTTTCTATAAAACCACTTATGATTCATATTTTGAGCTGATACACTTGAAAAAAATATTAAAAAATAATTAACTTTATGATATCCTCCTATTGGCTTATTTTAAATCGACCCCAATTTATTATAACGTAACCCAACTCATAAATGGGAATCCAACTAAAATCCATACTTACCCTCGACTGATTGTCCATCTAAAAAAATAATTATTTTCATTGATATAAAATTTTCTCTCAATTATCCAAATGTCTTGTTCATTTTCTCTTATTCCTTTTTGTAATCTCTTATTCTTAATTAGAATATCTGGGACTCAAACTTGAAATGAACTCACATATTTATATTCTTTTAATTAGTATTATTGTCATGATGGGATGAGGGTGGGGATAAGAGAAATGATTATTTTTATTAATTTATTTTTAATTTTGGGTACATACAAAAGAAAAATATAATATTTATACATATTTGCTTAATTGAGTCATCTTTTATTGAACTAGTTATTATATATGAATGCATTGTTATTTTCCTCCTTTTTTTCTCTCTTGTTTGTCATAAATTTAAAAAAAAAATTAAAATGGCGGACAAGATCCAAATAGAATTTTTTTTGGAAGAGATAGGAAGTGAAGGGCCGGGGAGGGAGGAGTAGAGAGTAGATGCACCTTTTTATAATTTTAAATTTAGTATGAAATTCAAAATCAAGTCAATCATGTGAGCTTATATATCAAGTAATTTCAAATTATTTTAATGGAAAAGGGCCTAAAATGCCCTTAAACTATGACATTTGGTACAATATTACCCTCCATCCACCTAATGAGTATGATCCGTTAGACATAAGGGTATTTTTGAGCCGAAAGGTGGATGTCAAGGGTATTTTAGAGCCGATAGGTGGATGGAGGGTAATTTTGTACCAATTCAAATACTTGAAGGGCATTTTAGGCCCTTCTCCGTAATATAAATAAGTTTTTTCTCAAAGTTTAATAACATATTTGAACCTTTTCCCAAAAAAAATATTTAGTGATGGAGTTACAGTTTTATGCTTTCGTTTGGTTGGGAATAAGTTATCTCAGGATAACTTATCATGTTAGCTATCCTAGGATAACTTATCCCATCACTATGATATAAATGGTGGGATAAGTTATCCCAAATATGGCAATCAAACAAGATACAAAAACTTTATTCCATCACTATTTTCTTATCTCATCAGTATTTATTTCTATAATCATTTGTTTGCAAAATTTAGTGTTTATTTGGAATGAACTTCCAAAATTTCTTTTTTTAAAGCCACTAGCTTGACCCTCAACGTATTGTTAGTAGAGCCGTCCAGTCAGTGCATCGACGCAAATGACCTCAGTGGGATCAATGAACTATTGTTCATCTATAGCATATTCCACATTCATATGTTCTAATTCTTCAGTATCAACTTCTACGTCCTCATCCCATCGACGAGATTTAACTGTTTAGTCTTGAACCAAATTGAACTAATATTCAGTAATTATAGGAAATAGAGGGTTATTTATTGATGTCATTTCCAAACACTGAAATTCCAACAAAAGGGAACAACAGCTGAAAGAGAATATAGTTGAAATATCAAATTAACTAGGACTTGTATGAAAGAACTGAGATCACCAGATAAATGCATCACATATGTGAATTGACTGGAGTTTTATTGATCTCGGCCTTACACATGTCCCCCTTATTCTTCTTAATTAACTATTAGTTATACTTTTTGGCAATTCTCATAAGACTAGTAAAAAGTTGTTGGGGCTTAGACATCATCATCATTGTGTCAGAGCCCTGGATCTCTTCCACTTCATCTGGTGGATTCTTTTGGATCATCAACCGTTGAAATTCCTTCGTCAGAAGTCTATCTTCAACAGCAACAATGAACGCTCGCCTAACTGATCCATACCTTTTGTTTGTGATAACTACCTCCTTAGAAGTATCCTCCACACTGTAATAGCGTGTTGGCCTTACTAGTGTATAGGCCAACGTCAAATCCTAACACCAACAAGGAAAAAAACCCGATTTAAATCAGTTCCAAATTGTTGTCGCCATTAAGTACTTGAATAGATCTATAATTTGGATAAACTCTTGAAATATTCCAATAGGTGAAGCCTACTAATAATTTTTGGCGAAAGAAGTCACTTTAGGGACATTCTCATGACCAGAACAACAAAACTTATTGGCTATTTCAATTATACTATATATTTGAATTATGCTTTGCTTACCTGAAATGGGCTCCGCTGGTACATAATAGTTTCCATGTACTTAGGACCTGGGATGAAGATTGTTGGAGGATTCGTAGGACCATTATTGTATATAAAACGATTATCAGGTTGAGATACTGACTTGAGTAACTGTAACAAAGTATATTTAGTTTCAAGCATGTACAAGCATAAATGAACATATAACAGATCATCTCATTGCTAAAGTTTCGGAATATGGAACATTGGTACCTCAGTGTAGACTGTGGTTACATTAATTTTTGGACCAGGCATCAGAGCAGTGACAAATACGGCAACTGAAATTTTTGCTGGAAAGGCTTCCATGGCTTTAGCAATGGCGAGTCCACCATAGGTATGGCCTACAAGAACCACTTTTTCATGTGCAGGAAGAGAAGCCATGAACTCCATTAGAGGAACCAAGTAATCAGAAAAAAAGTGGGACTTGGAAGGTCTGTTTCGGGTTGATTCCTGAAGCAGCCAAGTCCAGAGCAGTGACATTATGCCCTGAAGATCTGAGCAATGCCACAATCTTGTACCAGCACCAGGCTCCATGGCCTGCTGTGTGAACTAGCACAAAGTGCTTCTTAACTTTAGGCTCTGACAAGGTTGCATTTGCATATGACAACAAAATTATTACAACTACTAGACTTATTAGAAACTTGGTTTTCTCCATATCTTTTGAAGAATGAGCACATTATATGAACAATTACAAGGGTAGCTTTATAATCCAATCGAGGAGTTTGGTTTCTGCAACTTACTTCCATGCACAAGCAATGTAGTATGTAGGGGCTGGTACAAGCCTAGGGATTGTTGTCTCTCTATTAATAGTCATGCTTGGCATATGAAAAATTATGAGCCATGCACTGGCATGTTTTCAGGGCAGGTCAATTTGAGCATACTCCACGTTAATTCATCTAAAAGTAGGGCTGATTTTGACTATGTAGTCCATAGACCATATTGATCCATAAGATTACTAGTCAATATATTTTTTTTTCATTATTTATGTGATAAATTAGATTTAACCAACAATGAAAATAATGTTTTATTTAGTAATTAACAAAAAAAACAATAAAAATTGAACTTTCTAATTGTTAGAATTAGGGTGTTGGGCTATGACCTATTACTTAGTTCATCTCAACCCAGTAACTTTCAAAGTTTGGGCGGGTCATGTTATTGATCCTGTCCATTTTGACCCCTCCAAACTTAGCTCAAACTCCCCATTTGACACCTCTATTAATATACTGAATATGAGCCAAAACTATTGGATTCGAATGAACCCATATATTTATCTTGAATGTTTATATTGAATGTTTTTCTTGGTATTTTAATCATTCACCAAGTCAACTAAAGGAAGAGCTGAATAATTAAAAAGTTCAGCTGTCTTAAAATCATGACCATGTAATCTAATCCTTCAACTTCTTCCACTGGATCAATCATGAATTCTTTAAGTCTACCTTATCTTCATCATATACAATAAACACTCAATTAACACATCCATAATTCTGTTAGGACAAAGCTAGTTTCTTTGAAATGTCTTATTCATGTACCAACACAGTTATCATAGAAAATGAAAATGGATCTCTAATTTGCATTGGTTTGTAATTCATATCGCACTGATGAGATTTAACTGTTTGGTCTTTAACATAAATTAAGTAATTACATGAAATAGAGGTTGTTTATTGATGTCAATTCATGAAATGTCAAATTGATTAGCATGATAATAAGGACTTCGATGTAAGTACTGAGATCGCCGTATAAATGCATTAGGTATGCGAATTGGCTCAAGCTTTATTCTCAGCCTTACACATGTCCGCCTTATTCTTCTTAATTAACAGCTACTATTATTTGAGGCATTTGATTTTTAGAGGAGTTTGGCTATTATTTGGTTAAGTGGGCAAGCAATGTATCTCTAGGCTTGTGACTTCTTGGATTTCCAAAGCACATCCTACTAAAGGCACTCCACTAAATGATATTATCGTCTTCGGTAACTAGTGTTTAACTCTATAATCATCTGATGTAAAAATTTAAGTTATTTGAGAAATAATGAACTGAAATCAAAATTTTAAACAACATTTTAGTTGCACATTAATGAGTTAATATCTTTGATGGTCACTAAACTATCAACTATTTTCACAGAAAGTCACTTAACTTTGATTTTCAACTCAAAAGTCGCTCAACTATGTAATCTTTGCATAGAAAGTCACTCAACCTATTTAATTGTTCTTTTCATTAAAATTTGGTGACATTGAATTTTTATTTCTAACTAAAATTTTAAGAAATAAACATATATCCATTTAAATAAATGACCCGACCCGCTAAAAATATAATATTGATCCTCTTAATTTACCTTTATTTTCCAAAATTATTTTCTCTGTCTCCCATTCTTCTCCTTTGCCTTATTTTTTAAAAAAAAATCTCAATTTCAGTCTCTTCTTCCTTCTTTTAGTTAGGGATATCTCAATTTTTGATCTCACAAAACCATTCTCTCTCGTCTCCGGTTTCTTTTTCTTTTTTTTGGTTATTGTTCATTAGCATATTGTTACTAAGAGTCGTCGTATGAAGGCGGAAGGATAAAAATATACTTGTTGGCAATGCTCAGAAGAGTTCTTAACTATACTTGTTGGCAATGCTCAGAAGAGTAGTAAAAAATCGTTGGGGCTTAGACATCATGGTCACGTGGTCAGAGCCCTGAATCTCTTCTACTTCATCAGGTGGATTTTTTTCAATCATCAACTGTGAAGATTCCTTCTTCAGAGCTTCATTTTCAGCAGCAACAATGAACACTCGCCTAACATATCCATACCTTTTGCTTGAAAGAAGTATCTCCTTAGCAACATCTTCGACATGGTATAAATGATATGGACTTACTAGTATAGTGGCCAGTGCCAAATCCTAACACCAAAAGAAGAAGAAAAAAAATATTTGAATAGATGATGATCTGTAACTTGGATAAACTATTAAAATCTTTTGGCAAACGAAGTCACTTTAGGGCCATTCTCATGACCAGAATAGCAGAACTTATTGGCTATTTCAATTACTGTATATATTTGTGTTACCTTAATTGGGATCGATCAGCTGATAAACATTAGTTGCCAAGCACTACTTTTTTTAATCTACACGAAGTGAAGCCATGAATTCCGTTAAGTAATCAGAAAAAATTGGGATTTCGAGGGGCTGTTTTGGGTTGATTCCCGAAGCACCCAAGTCCAGAGCTGTTACATTATGTCCTGAGGATGTCATCAATCTTGTACCAGCACCAGGTTCCATGGAATGCGGTATGAATTAGCACAAAGTGCTTCTTATCTTTAAGTTCTGACAAGTTGATCATATGGCAACGGAGACGTACTCTTTTTTCTCCATATCTTTTGAAGGATGAGCACATAAATTTTTACTTTTCTTATGTAGTTGTAACACGTTTCAACAATCTTATGTGTTTATGCAAAATCTTATACTAAATCACTTGAAAGAGAACGAGTATATATATATATTATAAGGGAAGAGACACAATTATTGTTATTCTTTCTGAAAAATTGCATCCCTTTAGAAGGGATTGTCTTAATAGAAATCGACGACACTTTTTCTTTGCGAAAAATATTTTGCAGATAATCTTCTCTTCTTATCTTAATCTCTCAAGTTCTTGTGAAAGGATTTTATTGAAGATTCTTCCCCGAAATCAAGAACAAACTTCTGTAACATGTATGCAATTATAGCCTATGACTATTTCGGTGTAGTTCGTGTTTCATAAACAAGTTATTGTTAGGACGAAATAATTAGATGCATGCATAAGCTAGCGAAGCAATTCTCGAAAGATCATGAGTAAGAAGAGAAACAAGAAATTTATCTATCTATCTATCTATCTATCTATCTATCTATATATATTACCTTAAAAGCATGAACTCCTAACTTGAATGTTAAATTACTATAACATCCCTAACTTAGGTTGTGACTTTTTCGATAAGTTGTGACTTTTTTCAAAGGGTTGTGACTTTTCCGATGAGTTGTGACTTTTACAAAGGGTTATGATTTTTCGATGAGTTGTGACTTTTCCAAAGAGGTGTGACTTTTTCAATAAGTTGTGACTTTTCCAAAGAGTTGTGACTTTTTCAATAAGTTGTGACTTTTCCAAAGAGTTGTGACTTCTCGAAAAGATCATAATTTTTCAGATAAGACATAAAAAACATTTGTTCATACTACCCTTTGTTGAATATAAATAGAGCGGTTTTCTCTCATTTTTCAACCATAATTTTTTTTAATCTTCTACTCTTCTTCTTCTTGCATTTTAATATTTTTTGTGTGATTTATTATCTTTGAGTGAGTTCGAAGTGTAGCGGAATATGAGGTACCACTATTCTAATGAAGTAAGTCATTCTATCCTCAGAGGGTATATTCCATAACCTCGAGTACTTGAGGAAAATAATTTTGATGATATAATAATTATTTTTTTGCTTGATATATACATTAGTATGTAATGTTCCAATATACGAAGTTAACATGATGTAGTCTAAATTCATTTTCTTTTGTTAACAATTTTTCTTGTGATGTAGATATATACTTTTGAATATCTTTTTCCAAAATTTAGAGAATCGTCACGATTTGTTTTTCATGCTCAAGACAAAAGAATGACTTTATTTATCAATGTTACTTATGTGATTTAGACTCTCAGGAAGTTTGCTTCAAAATAGCTATTACTATATAAACATTGTCATTTTGTTTTACTTATTTACTATTTCTTAATATTTCAGTATTTTGGATGAAGAAAAGTTCATATGACTTATAATAATGCCAATTGAAGTTTGCATTAGTTTAATTTTTATTATTTATTTAATAGCTAATTTTATGAGATACATATTTTCATTAATGCAAATATATATTTATATTTGGGTAGGTATTTGTATTTAAATTAAAGTATTATATACGTCACAAATGTATTATCAAGTTAACAAGATCTTCTAACTTCAAAATATATTATTTTAAAATGTTCCGAGTTCTTTTTTTTTGAAAAAAAAATTCACAACAAATGTGAAAATATGTGAATATATAAAATATAGTTGTTCTCTTCACATGTTCATTTGACATCTCAACAATTTAACGTGGAATACACATGCAAAGCACATCTGTTAGATGACAAGAATAACACAAAACAAATAATGTCTATAAAATAATATTAGTGAGATAAAACTAATTACATGATTGAACATCATCAAATTGAAATAAATATATACATTATTGCATTTAACTAATAAAAATTTTCATTGACCATCTTCATAGGTTTACGTGAAAAAGACATATATATGACAATCCACATTGAACATTCACAAAAGAAACTGCAATATTATTTTTTCCTAAGCTTATTATTCAAATCTTCGCTTAAATAAGCAATACTATATTTACTATAACATATATTTTTGGAATTCATAATCACGTGCAACGCACGTGTCAAAAAAACTAGTATACCAAAAGACACAAAGATTTAACTTTGTTCGGTCAATCAACCTACATTTACAAGAGGAGACAAGCAATCCACTATATAAAAGAAGAGAGTATAAAATACAGATAGGAATAATAGGAATAACCTCACCCAATTCACTCGAAATACAAAGAGGTAACGTAACACTTGTTGCTCACACATTTTCCCCTACACAAAACTCTCAAAACCCTAGGAGTACATTGTGAATGTTACTGTATTAGAAGGAATGAACCCTCTATTTATAGAATCATAAAAAATTTCCTACAAGAAAAGAACTAGCCAAATATGGAGATTACATGTTTTTTTTTCTAAAATGAGAACTCAATTATGGTAAAAAACTCGGGGCAAATACCCAACGATTATTACACTATTAGATTAGTGAAATGAATTCAATAATTTTGTAAACTGTGTGCTTGATTAAATTTTTCATTGGTATCAGAACTGCATTTTATTTGTTTTTTGGTCTAGATGGGTGTCGGAAAGAAGTTCATTCACTTCTTTTTTTGGTGCATTTTTTTTTTATTTTATGTATTGACATGAAAGCCATATACTGAAAAGAAATAAACTTAGAGCTCTTTTCAGTTGGAGTTCACGTGATAAAAACAATGGGTAATGTCAATTTTTTCTGACAATTCATTTGTAACATATTGGGGGTTTATAGATTTCAAGTTTTTTTTTTTTTTTTTGGAACCCAGGATAACCCGCAGCCGCTACGATTTCTGTCACAGCTTCTGCCCTTCGGGTGAGCACTCAGTGGTGAACACTTTGTGTGCACTGGGTAAACTCCCCACTGTGTAATAGCATGCAAACCACACAGGGAATGTAAACCGCACTAGGCAAGCCCTATGTGATAGGCTCGACTCAAAAGGCATTGAGGGGGATCGATCCTGGGTCATCCGTGTGGATAACCACCCTCCAAACCAACTGAGTCACCCCGAAGCATAGTTTGTTTTGTTGTTTTGGCTATGTTAGCCACGTTTTGTTGAATTTTGGTGTCAAGAATGGGATGAATATATATTGCTCTATAGTCTTTTTCCATTTTAAAAAGTTCTTTTTTTATAAAAGAAAAAGAAGGACCACAAATAATGGGTTTAGAAGAGGAACTAGTTTTTACTCTTTCAATGTACTTGAATGCAAAAGAAACGGTAGTAGATGAACATAGAAAACGTCTTCTGATAGTGTATATTTATGTATATATGTACAGAAAGGTTGTTCATGTAAACCTTTTCATGAAAATAGTTTTAAAATTATTTAGTAATTTTAATTGTCCCGTTGAAAACAAGTTAGGTTATCCCAACAATATATATTGATCCTATATATACTTTTAAATAATTATATATCTTATCACTAATTAAGAGTTTTCTACAATATATTGAGGAAGGCACACCTAGATACATGTATTTTGCTACCAGATATACTAAAATAGGGAGAGAGGCGAGCGAATAAGTCATGGATCTACACACTAGATACATGTATCTATATGTATCTGGTGTGATTCGCATGTATCTGGGATACTAGATACATAGGAGAGTCGCGAGATTTGTCTATGTATCTCAGATACATGCGAATCTATTTGGATACAGTGTATCTAGAACACATTAAACCTAATTTTAATTCCATGTATTTCAAGATACATATATCGAGACGTATCCGAATGCCGTAAGTTTCCCTTTATTAATATAGTTTTCAAGATATAATATTATCTTAAATACCTAATTTAATACTCCATTCTTTGCAAAGGCATATATTTGTTAAATATTAACTTCTAATTTTTATAATTATCTTTTATTTTAAATTTTAATTTAATTATGTAATTAAACTCGTACAACCAAACAATAGCGCTTATAATCAGGGGCGGACCCACTGTATAGGTTGGGGGTGCACGTGCACCCGTTAACTTTGGAAAAAATTATGTATATATACATATCTATCTCAAGAAACTAATAGAAATAGGAAATATACTAAAGAATGCACCCTAAGAGAACATAAAACTGCTTTGGTCTTCATCATATACAATAAACACTCAAGTAACACATCCATAATTTTGTTATGACAAAGTTAGTTTCTTTGAAATGTCTTATTCATGTACAAATACAGTTATCATAGAAAATGAAAATGGATCTCTAATTTGCATTGGTTTGTTATTCATATCACACTGATGAGATTTAACTGTTTGGTCTTTAACATAAATTAAGTAATTACATGAAATAGAGGTTGTTTATTGATGTCAATTCATGAAATGTCAAATTGATTAGCATGATAATAAGGACTTCGATGAAAGTACTGAGATCGCCATATAAATGTATTAGATATGTGAATTGACTCAAGTTTTATTCTCAGCCTTACACATGTCCGCCTTATTCTTCTTAATTAACAGCTACTGCTGTTTGAGGCATTTGATTTTTAAAGGAGTTTGGCTATTATTTGAAGAAGTGGGCAAGCAAGGTACCTCTAGGCTTGTGACTTCTTGGATTTCCAAAACACATCCTACTAAAGGCACTCCACTAAATGCTATTATCGTCTTCGGTAACTAGTGTTTAACTCTGTGATCATCTTATATAAAAGTTTAAGTTATTAGAGAAATAATGAGCTGAAATCAAAATTTTAGTTGCACATTAATCTGTCTATCACAAGAACAGAAGACATTTTGAACACATTTCTCAATCATTGCCTTCATTTTACTACCATCTTGCATCACCTAAATATATTAGTATTTAAATTCGTCAAATTGTTTGCAAAGCTAAAACAATTGCTAGCTATAAGAAAAAAGAACGAACCACCAGACTAGTTTATGATCTCTCCTGCTCTGTTTGTTGATTTATTAAACTGTGTGTTGCTCGAGACTCCACCAGGACCACAAACTTCTTTTTCTTAGCCACTATCTTGACCCCATTGATGAGATTTAACCAAATTGAACTAAAATTCAGTAATTATAGGAAATAGAGGTCGTTTATTGATGTCAATTCCAAACACTGAAAATACAAGGAAGGAAATAACAACCGAAAGAAAATGATTAAAATGTTAAATTAAATGCATCAACCATCAGATTTGTGAATTATCTGAAGTTTTATTATCAGCCTTACACTATTCTTCTTAACTAACAGCTATTAGTTAATACTTGTTGGCAATGCTCAGAAGAGTAGTGTAAAGTTGTTGGGGCTTAGACATCATTGTCACGTGGTCAGAACCCTGGATCTCTTTCACTTCATCGGGTGGATTCTTTTCAATCATCAACCTTAAAAATTCCATCTTAAAAGCTTTATTTTCAGGAGCAACAATGAATACTCGCCTAACGGATCCATATCTTTTGTTTGAAAGAACTATCTCCTTAGAAACATCTTCTGCGCTGTATAAATAAAATGGCCTCACTAGTGTAGTGGCCAACGTCAAATCCTAAGGAAAAAAAACGATTTAAATCAGTTCCAAGTTGATGTTACAAATAGATCTGTAATTTTGATTAACTGTTAAAATTTTCCAGTAGGTAATGCCGATTAATAGTTTTTGGCGAAAGTAGTCGTCACTTTAGGGCCATTCTCATGACCAGAATTTAATAAGCTATATATTTCAATTACAGTATATATTTGTATTAGGATTTTCTTACCTCAATTGGGCTCAGTTGATAAATATAAGTTCCCAAGTACTTTGGACCTAGGATGACGGTAGTTGGAGGATTTGTTGGTCCATTATCGTATGTAACACGAGTACCAAGTTGAGTTATTACTGCATTGATTGCCTATAAGGAAGTGTTAGTTTCAAAGTTTAAGGAAACATAACAGATCATCTCATGGCTAAAGTTGGGAAAATGGAAATTAATTGGTACCTTAGTGTAGACGGTGGTTGCATTGATATTTGGACCAGGCATTAGACCACTGAGAAATACAGCAGCTGAAATCTTATCTGGGAAGGTTTCCATGGCTTTAGAAATGCCGAGTCCACCAAAGCTATGGCCTACAAGAACTACTTTTTTATCAGCAGGGAGTGAAACCATGAATTCCATTAGCGGATTCAAGTAATCAGAAAAATGTGGGATTTCGAGGGCCTGTTTCGGGTTGATCCCTGAAGCACCCAAGTCCAGAGCTGTGACATTATGCCCTGACGATCTCATCAATGCCACATTCTTGTACCAGGTCCAGGCTCCGTGGCCTGCCGTATGCACTAGCACAAAGTGCTTCTTAGCTTTAGGTCCTCGCAAGGTTGCACTTGCATACGGCAACACAAGTATTACAACTACTAGACTTGTCAGAAACTTGCTTTTCTCCATATCTTTTTTCCCTTCTTTTGAAAAATGAAACATTAATTACGTGGCAACTTTATAGTTGGAGGAGGTTGGTTTCTGCTAACTTACTTACACACAGAAGCAACCTAAAGTTGGCTAATAACTTTGATGCTCACTCAACTATTAACTTGTTTCACAGACACTCAACTTTCATTTTCAACTCAAAACTCACTCAACTATGATTTCTTTGCATAGAAAGTCACTCAGCCTATTTAATTATTTTTTCACTAAAATTTGCTGACATGAAATTTTTATTTTTAACCAAAATTTTAAGAACCAAATACATATCCATTTAAACCATTTAATGACCCGTCCCATTTAACCCGATCCGCTAAAAATATAATATTGAAAATTTTATTTTACCATTAATTCCCTAAATTATTCTCTCTTGTTTCCCTCTTTCTCCTAGTGTTCTTTTTTTTTTTTTTAAATTTCTCAATTTCAAAATCTCTATTAAGTAGGAATTTGTAATGGATTCCTCCTTTCCTTTTAGCTAGATTTAGAATTATCTTCCATTATAGTCCAAATTTTCACTATTAAAGATGGAATATGCTCCTGAACTAAGGAGAACAACAAGTGGATCTCAAATTAAGGGTTCCAGCTCATCACCTTAGTCCTTGTTTCATGAGGAAAGGGGACACTACGTGGGTATTTCACAAGAAAACAAGGTACGCTTCAGATTATTTTTGAGTTTTTTTTTTATGAAAATTGTATATTTTTGTTTACTCTAGGGTTTATTTTTATCTTTAACTATTTGTTGTTGAATCGAAGAACGGCAAGTGGGGTTAAAGGCTCTTTATCAATGTGGGAGTTAGACCTTTCTTAATAGATATGGTCAGAATTTATTATTTTAAGACTCTTTGAATTATGTCTGCGTTATGATTTTTCTTCTACTTTAATCTGTGTTTATAGGAAATATCATCAGTTTGAAAAAAATTTAAGTGTAGTACTAGCTGAAATTGCCACCCCTATTGATTCATAAGAAAATTATTAAAATGTCAAATTTAAATAGCTCAGTAATAGGAATTCCATAGAAGAAATGAGATCAGGTATGTGAATTGACTGAAGTTTTATTATCAGCCTTACAAATGTCTGCTTATTCTCTTTAATTAACATCTCTTATCTATACTTGTTTGCAATGCTCACAAAAGTAGTATAAAGTTGTTGGAGCATAGACATCATGGTCACATGGTCAGAGTCCTCGATCTCTTCCACTTCATCTGGTGGATTCTTTTCAATCATTAACGGTAGAAATTCCTTCTTTAGACTTTATTTTTGAGCCGCAACAATGAGCACTCACCTAACTGATTTATACCTTTTGCTTGAAAGAATTATCTCCTTACAAACATTTTTCGCGAGGTATAAATAAAATATCCTTACTATAGTGTCGTGGCCAGCGCCAAATCCTAACACCAAGAATTGTAAAAACCTATTTGATTAGTTCCAAGTTAATGTTGTGATTAAGTACTTGAATAGACCTGTAATTTGGATGAACTGTTAAAATCTTCCAGAAGGTGGTGATGCCTACTAAGAAATTTCTGCGAAAGAAAAATATATTTTCAAATGCCTACCATTCTCATGACCAGAATAACAGAGGCAGCTTTATAATAAGAAGAGTTTGGTTTCTTCCAACTTACTTTCATGCACAAGCAACCCACAGTAGCTATTATTTGAGAGATTTTGAGTAGGGCAGGGCATAAAATATCGAAAATCGAACCAAAATTTTTGGTAATTTGGTATTTGGTATTTGGTAATTCGGTATTGGATGTGATATTTGAGTAAAATTTTAAAAATACGGTATTCGGGTTTGGATTTGGTACGAGACGTTAGAACCACGGTATTTCAGGAATACCAAATTATTTACTTAACCATATATCAACAGGTTCATAATCATTAGTACAAGCCTAAAGAGAAAGTTAAAAGACATATATCTTTTAAATGTCATGTCAATTTACTTTTCTTGACTTCTTGCTTGTTGATTTTCTGTTATATAGTCCCTCCATATAGAACGATATTAGTACTGTACCGAACCGAACCGAAAGTTTGATTTATCGATTAACGAATCAAAATTTAAAAATTTGATATTTGGAAATCTATTTAACTACGAATTACCGAACTCGAAATTTGGAAATCCCAATCCGAATACGAATGCCCACCCCTAGATTTGAGTTCTAGGGGAGTTTGACTTTTACTAACTTACTTCCACGCACAAGCAATCGTACTAGGGGCTAATGCAAGCCTGGGGACTGTGGCCTCTCTATTAGTAGCCATCTTGGCCAAGCAAGGTACCTTTGTATCATTGGGATGGCTAGATGCTTTTATCGTATTTGGTAAGTAGTGTTTAACTGTGTGATCATCCTATCTAAAAGTGTAAGTTATTAGAGAAATAGTAAATGATCTGAAATCAAAATTTTAGTGGTACTTTAATCCATCTATCACAAGAACAGAAGACATCTTTTAATGTTTTGGATCGCATGAAGTCCTTACACTCTGCTACTATGACATTCATTTTGTGCACAAAAAGGGGAAATAACATCCATTTCCTGCTCTGTTTGTTGATTTATTAAACTGTGTCTTGCTCGAGAATCCACCAGCACTACAAACTTCTTTTTCTTAGCCACTCACTTGACTCTAAATGAATTCTAATTATAAGGCAAATGACCACAGTGGGGATCTATGAGCTCTTCTACAGCATATTCCACATTCATATGTTCTTAATTCTTCAGTTTCGACTTCTATCTCCTCTCTGCATTGATGAGATTCAACCAAATTGAACTAAAATTCAGCAATTAGAGGTTGTTTATTGATGTCAATTCCAAACAATGAACAATGAAGGAAATGACAACTGAAAGAAAATGGTTGAACTGAGATCATCATATAAATGCATCAGATATGTGCATTCACTGAAGTTTTATTCTCAGCCTTAGACACGTCCCCCTTATTCATTTTAATTAACAGCTCTTATCTATACTTGTTAGCAATGCTCAGAAGAGTAGAAAAAAGTTGTTGGGGCTTAGACATCATGGTCACGTGGTCAGAGCCCTCAATCTCTTTCACTTCATCAGGTGGATTCTTTTCAATCATCAACTCTGAAAATTCCTTCGTCAGAGCTTTATTTTCAGCAGCAACAATGAACACTCGCCTAACAGATCCATACCTTTTGCTTGAAAGAACTATCTCCTTAGAAACATCTTCCGCGCGGTATAAATAAAATGGCCTTACTAGTGTAGTGGCCAACGCCAAATCCTAACACCAACAAGGAAAAAAAAACAATTTAAATCAGTTCCAAGTTGATGTTGCGATTAAGTATTTCAATAGATCTGTAATTTGGATAGACTATTAAAATCTTCCAGTAGGCGATGCTGACTAATAATTTTTAGCGAAAGAAGTCACTTTTAGGGCCATTCTCATTACCAGAATAACAGAACTTATTATCTATTTCGATTAGAGTATATATTTGTATTATGATTTTCTTACCTCAATTGGGCTCAACTGATAAATAGTAGTTGCCAAGTACTTTGGACCTGCGATGACGGTGGTTGGAGGATTCGTAGGTCCATTATCGTATGTAACACCAGTATCAAATTGAGTAATTAAAGCATTGACTGCCTATAACAAAGTGTTAGTTTCAAAGTTTAAACAAACATAACAGATCATCTCATGGCTAAAGTTGGGAATACAGAAAATTGGTACCTTAGTATAGAGGGTGGTTGCATTGAGAGTTGGACTAGGCTGAGGAAAACAGCAGCTGAAATCTTTTCTGGAAAAGTCTCCATGGCTTTAGAAATGGCGAGTCCACCAAAGGCATGGAATTATTTTTTTATCAGCAGGAAGTGAAGCCATGAACCTCATTAGCGGACTCAAGTAATCAGAAAAATGTGGGATTTCGAGGGCCTGTTTCGGGTTGATCCCTGAAGCGCCCAAGTCCAGAGTTGTAACATTATTCCCTGAAGATGTCATCAATGCCACAATCTTGTACCAGGTCCAGGCTCCGTGGAATGCGGTATGAACTAGCACAAAGTGCTTCTTAGCTTTAGGGACTGACAAGGTTGCATTTGCATATGGAAACACAAGTATTAGAATTACTAGACTTGTTGGAAACTTGCTTTTCTCCATATCTTTTTACCTTCTTTTGAAGAATGAACATATCATATGAACCATAACAAGACTACTTCAAAACTCTAGGAGTTTGGTTTCTGTTAACTTACTTGTATGCAGAAGCAACCCCACGTAGGTACTTTTTTTTTTTAGAGGAGTTCGATTTCTGCATCCCCACACTGACTATTACTTCTACTCATTTAGTCAACCCATCTAAAAGTTGGGCAGATTTGGACTAAATATGTAGTCCATATTGATACACAAGAAAGCCTGTTTAACCATCCACTTGATCTGGCTAATATCTATCAGTAATCCATCTTTACAGTATGAACCTGAATTATTAAAAAAAGGCTTGAATGTTTAATTCTCTATTCTTCTCAACTAGATCTATGGTCTTGCACTTGGCAATTTTGGTACAACACGTGGAATTTTTACCTCGACAAGGCTGATCTGACAGGAGATTCAGTGTTTCATTACAAATAGACAAATGGAAAAAGTTATCCCAATCTTAAAGAAATATATAAAATGGAACTTTGCATTAGTTTATTATTTATATCACATGACACTAATTAACAAGTAATAATTCTTCCACGTCTCTTTTCACAGCATTTTTAATGGATGTGGTTGACTTAAATCTCTGCAAATCATGACAACAAAATCTGCAGCCTCACTTTATTTTTGTTTTGTAGCCCAACGTGGCCACAAAGCATTGATCCATATCATCATTTCTCTCAGCCATTAAGATAACATATTTCATTACGAAAAGGTTACAAGAGAATCTAAATCTGCAAGCCCAAGTGTTGATATTCCCATATTAGAATCTTGATGACTTTTAATCTAGACACCCCAGAAAAGACTTTCAAATCAGATCAGAAAATATGAATGAATCCAAACTAATTAATATGAAATCAGACATTGCCTCATAATATTTGCATATTGGATAACTCCTAGATGGAAGGCACAGGCAGGGTAGTAAAAGTTCAAGAAGAATCAGATGAAAGCAACTCCATATCGTCACACTAGGATCTTAACAAAACCTGGAAGAACCATGACAGGGAGAAAAATAAGGCAAAGATAGATATAAGGGATGAGCACAAGGAATGAACAAACCAACCCTCTAAAGGGCAATACAATAGGCAAAAAGCCCCACCAGTATAGTTGGACAATCAAATTATCGTCCATCCACTGACGTAAATGAATCGGCGAATCCAGATGGCCGAGTGGGTATACTTGTTTGTGTATTTTCACTGCTGCCAATGTATGAAGAAGACCCGTCAATGCCACTCATTCCCTCAAGAGCCTGCCACTTCTTAACTGCTTGAGGTAGCGTCATGTCATAATCGATTCCATATATTTCATCCTCATCCACTTCTGCTGGTTTCCAGAGCTCAGCCAGGGAGGAAAGCACGTTGACAGCATGACCCATGTCTGGTCTCTGATGGGGTTCCCTAGCACAGCAGTGACCAGCCAACTCAGCAACTGTGCTGACACTGGCCAAAGTTTCTTCATCAAGATCGATTGCGTGGTCGATGGCCTTTCGGAATGTCTCCTTATTTATATGCATTCTGCGGAACCATGGGACTAGATGCATGCTTTCCTCGGGCTGAGATTCATCCAGAGCTCTTCTTCCAGTAATTAGCTCCATCAAAATTACACCAAAGCTAAACACATCAATCTTTGTGGTTACTCGGCCCGTAACTGTCCAATTAAACAAAATAGTCAAGTGTTAACAGTTTCTTTCATACTAATGGTGCAATTCAAGATGAGAGATATTAAATTGAATTTAAGTTGGATAGGGAGAATAAAATGTAAACAAGAAACCAAATGAAAGAACCCCATCAATGTCTAAAGGAGATAAACTATACTTGATCTGAGCCTAAAGGAAATGAACAACAGCAACACAGCTTTATCATCGAGGAAGAAAATATACAATCAGAAAGGCAGGTGTTTTCCCGTAATACGAAAATGTCATCATTCAACACAAGAGCACAACACCTAAATGGCGGTAACATAACTAACTTGTGGAAATAAGAGAAAGGTTACCAGGAATTCCTACATCTTATTGAAGAAATAGATTTAACTTTAGACACTGTCAGGCAAAAAGTCAAGCATTTCTCAGAAGTACTTAAATTTGCCTTGATTAGAGGCATATTGCTTATTTTTATGTTCTCAGACTTGCACTCCACCATTCGAAGATGTAAGGTACAGCACCAAGTTCATCTGATGCTATCCTACCATAGAAACTTCTCTAACTCTCTATAGGAATTTATTCATTTTTTTGATAAAGGTAGTGTTCCCAACTCTCTATTGGTTTTACTTCCACTGTATCAGGGTGATGATATTAGCAAAAGTGTACAAGAGAGTTAGCTCCAGTACAAGAACCTAGCTAAAATCAAAGAGCTTACAAAATCCAAAAAAAGTGTCAACACTATTTAAAGGACAAAATCCAGCTAAACAAATAACTAGGTACTGGATTTTAGAGAGTGATTTCAAGTTGAGACCCATTCAAAACATCTGTGATTTCTTTCATTCCAGACACACCAAAAAATACTGCTAGAATCTCCAGATCCTCTTGATAGCTATATCAACTTTCCAAAAGATCCAGCTAGAATAGGCTTCCCTGATGGTCTGTAGATGCAGACCAAAACAAGAGAGGAAGCAGTTCCTACTTCCACTGTCTCCTGTTAAGCCTATTAATCTAATATTATTGGCCTTATATACACTAACATACGTCCATTTATGTAAGCAAATATATGCAAAAATGTAAGGAAAATTAACAGGTCACATGATGAAGTTTACCTGCATACTCTGGTGCAAGATAGCCAAAAGTTCCAGCCAACCTAGTAACCAATGAAGTTTTTCCCTCAGGAGCAAGGCGAACAAGTCCAAAATCTGCAACTTTAGCCCTCATATCATCTCCCAAAAGAATGTTAGATGGCTTCAGATCTCTATGAATGAAGCTCTGTTGAGCTAAACTGTGAAGATATTCAACACCCCTTGCAACATCCAGTGCAATGATTAGCCTCCTTGTCCATTCGAGGGGCTTTATCCCTTCTTCCTTCCAGTTGAAAAGATACCTGCTGACTGTCCCTTGTGGCATATATTCATATACAAGTAACCTCTCATTTCCATCCAAGCAATATCCTAGCAGTGCCACCAAATGCCTGTGGCGGACCTTAGTAAGCACCGCAATCTCAGATGTGAACTCATCCAACCCCTTCTCGCTCATAACTCCAGATTCCATCCTCTTAACAGCAATTTTAGTTCCATCATGTAACTCCCCCTTGTAAACAGTTCCAAATCCACCTCTCCCCAATATATTCTCCTCGCTGAAGTTGTTTGTGACATTCCTCAAAACTTGGATGGAAATCACCATGTTACCAGCCTCAACAATGTGCAAGTCCCCAGGTGCACTGCTTCCACAACTGTACGTTTCGGTTGTCCCTCCATTGACACTTGAACCAGCAACTGTGATCTTAACAGCATCTTGGTCAGATCCTGAATGATGAGGATGAATAACCACTGCGTGTGGACTCTGAACTCTACCGGACCGCATGCGCTTAGTCCTGTAAAGACAAAACACAAATAATCCAGCAACTGCAACCGCACCACAAACACCACCTATCACTGAGCCCACAACAACTCCAGTTGAAGATTTTTTATTACCATTCCCATGAGTTTGTCCACCTCCACCCCCATCGGGTGAACTAGGAGTGCTCCCGGAAGGTGCAACTGGAGGTGGACTATCTTTCCCAATATTGACATTGCCATCATATTTAACCAATACATTGCTCTTAAATGGTGGGATTTTTCCGTAAAGTTGATTGTTAGAAACATCGAATTCCTTTAGGTTTGGCAGCAATGCGAGCTCATTTGGAATAGTTCCTGTAAGAAAATTGTTTGCTAGGATCAACTTCTGTAATGATGTAATGGACGAGTAGTTGGGAGAGATTGTCCCAGTAAGTCCCATTTTCTGAAAATTCAGCACTGTAATGTTCCCACCATCACAAGTTATACCAATCCAAGACGAACAAGGATCATTCCCCTTCCAATTCTCAGCAAACCCTGTGGGATACCCCACATCCTTAGCCACAGCCAACAGCGTATTAACTTGTGAGTCGCAAGGACCCGGCTGTGACAAACAAAAACTATTGGTATTATCCAACATATCCACTAGCACTGAAGATGGAAAGTTTGGCGTAGGCCCTTGAAAAAAGTTGTTTGTCAAATTAACCATCTTTAATGAAGGAAGATTAACCAATGAGTCTGGCACTGGACCAGTGAAGCTATTGTCTCTCAAATTGCACTCTCTCAACTGAGTCAAGCCCGAAAAATCAGGCAAAGGGCCTGTAAACTTATTGCCTGAAAACCAGAGTTGGGTTAATGAGGTCATGTTCTGTACCACATCTATTGAACCATTCAACTTACTATGGAGACCATTTAACCACAACGTTTGGATAGAAGAACCCGAAAAATTCGAGGGCAGGGGACCCTCAAAATTATTAAAGGCCAGATGCAAATCTGTTAAACTAACAAAGGTATCTCCACCAAAGAAATCAGGGATTTTACCAGTAATATTAGCAGAATTAGCAGAGAAACTTTGAAGAGAAGTGGCATCTTTCAAACTCTCTGGTACAGACCATGGCGAAAAGGAATTGGAATCCAAGTTAACATTTTGTAAATTAGTCATACCCTCAAAAAAATCGCTAGGAATTGAAGTGAACCCATTGTTGTTAAGAAGAATGCTCTGCAACGAGTTCATCCCAGCAAAACTCGGAATCGCCCCAGTAAGTGCATTGTGTTGAACTTCAAACACCTGCAGTTCCGTCAGGTTATTCATGTTTGGTGGTAGAGAACCTTTTAGCCCTTGATTCCCTACTTGAATCCTAGTTACACGACCATCTTTAGTACACGTAACTTTACCCCATTTACAGGGGTCTGGATCGTCCCAGATGAGTGAACTCGGTGGGCTGATTCCCTTCTTCAACTCTTGCATCACTGCAGCATCTGTTGCTGCACTACCCTGAGAGTATACAGAGACAACAAACGACAATAATATCAAGAAACACACAAAACCCAGATGGGGTTTCTTCAACTTCATTTTGTTCAAGAAAATTCTGCAGAATGACTCAAAAACTGAACTTTTTTCCTTGAAGAAAAGGGTTGTTAGGGTTTTCTTCAAGTTAGGGATAAAGAAGAATCGCAGAGTGTGACAATGAAAAAGGTGTGCAGATTGAACGGCGGAGACTGTGGGAAGAAAGGGAGGAAAAAGGTTGGGAATTTGGAATTTTTGTTTGCTTTCTTTATAGAGTGGATAAAAAAGTCAAGTTTGTAGGAGTGGGGAAAACATATAT